>JASAMZ010004400.1:0-2500 GCA_030248115.1 Linhomoeus sp. GSCO2_2 | reverse complement strand
TATAAATCGGTACTTCCACATATATTCTGGAACTTGCGCATATAAGCGGCCCTTCCACATATAAATCGGTACTTGCACATATAATTTGGTGCTTGTACATATATTTGGGTACTAGCGCATATTAATGGTTTTGTAGGCGTAAACGCGTTCATAATGGGCAGCGGCCGTTAAAATGAACCGATTGCACTTCTATTGGGTATCGGAAAACTGTGAATTGCATTACATTACATGTGTGAAGCAACGACCGTCTCATGTTTCGTTACATTTCTTTCGGACACAGAATATTCCTTCCAGTTCAGGCTATGCTTAGGCTCGCCCTGCGCCCACCATGCACAAGAGTCAGTCGGCGTCGCAGTCTGGCGGGTCGAAACTTAGGCTTAACGCGACCGGTGATCGACTTCAGGGCCCTGAAGTTGGTGGTCGCGCTAAGCCTCAGTTGAGACCCGCCAGGCGCGACGCCGACAGAGTTTTAGTGCAAACTTTTAGTGGGATGCACACTCCCTTATATGCTTTGCCTCCTGCTTAGGCCGGCTGTGCCCCTTCCCTGCTAGCGCTTGCGACAATCTTCACGTTGAAGACGGATTTTGCCTGGTCACCAGACACACACAAGTGCTCGCTTGCTGACACAAACACTCTAGTTCGTGTGCCAGCCGATTCTCTGTAAGCAGGGGAACAGACACGCCGAACGGCCGATTATATGTGAAAGTCACGATTGATATGTGATAGTACCGATTTATATGCGATAGTACCGATTTATATGCGATTGTGCCGATTTATATGTGATTGTGCCGATTTATATGTGGAACTGTTGGGTATTTGTGATAGTGCCGATTTATATGTGACAGTCCCGTTTTATATGTGCCAACACCCGAATTATATGTGATGAGTGCCGTTTTAAATGTGATCCATCCCGCCACCCGCAGTTTCAATATGATAATTCTGTGCACACCTACTGCATCACATGGAGAGTATCCACCCAACGTTCGTATTTTGATCGATAGGTCGTGTGACGTCTGCCGCGTCTCGCATAGCAGAATAATCGGCGCACAGCGCGTAATCCCAACTATCGAGAGCGCTAGCTGCACAGATTGCTACAGAGGGAGAGCTGCGTTGAAGGCTAGCGTCTCGTGATCGATAAGTGTAGGACGACGGGATTTCGACTGGATAGTTGGCGACGAAACGACAGAACGACGAGAGAAAGCGACTTTCGACGACGCGCGACCGACGGGCGACTAAGGATAACGACAGGGAGAGGCGCGCTTCAGACCGATCACACTCAGGAAATAAGAGAAATAAACCGCGAGCCGCTCTGGAAGCCGACTGAAGACAACAACACGACAAAACGCGACACGACACGACTAACTCAAAACGTGTCGGAATCACTTCTATAAGCCACACTAGCGACGACTGCCTATACCGTATCTTCTAAGCTAACTACCGATGACATAACGAAAAGCGCGGAAGTTCAAATTCGAAATAACGACAAATCTGCGGACATAAATTTACGGTATCACGCTCGCTCAAACGCAATAATCACGCGGCGACGCGACACTCCCGGCCGAAAACAAACATAGGCGAACACAACAACAACGGGAGAACCGTAACCAATCAATCAAACTCAAAGCAGGACGACGGTTGACCGGAAGCAGAGGGAGTAGGCCAGGGAGAGATCCAGAAGGGGAAAGGTCCACTTGGCGTGAGGGGAGCACCAGGGAGTTGAAGGGAGCACCAGGGGGAGAGTTCCACAGATCCACAGGGCAAAGTAGAATTTGAAGGGGTCGCTCCAGTAGATGAGCCGGTGGAAACCAGTAGATGGGCTGCCGTAGAGAGATCCATGACCGACCCAGCCGTTGAGGGGGAATCCGCCGAAGGGAAGGGAGCAGAGTCGGAGACGACCATAGGGTATCCAGAGATGGCCAAGGGAAGCCGAAGCACGAGGGCTGAATGCTGAGGGAGGGCGACCAAAAGCCATAATTTTCCACGCGCGCCTGCCTTATCATCTGAGGCTGTGGAGGGAAGTACTCACTCTGTGCATTCAATGATGCTGCGTAGAATGAGGGAAACAATACTAAAATGCCGACGATGCATGCTACCACGAGAATTATCGAGTTGTGTAGCGCGATAAACGACAAAGCCTGCGACAACGAGAGTTTCGACGTGAATCTCGGCTCTAAGGAGCCGTCCTCCCGACTGAAAAGCGACGACTTCGACTTAGACGACGGCTGCAACTCGTCCGGATTCAACCCGCAAGAATCGCGTTCAGTAGCTACCTCGGATTCAATGCTCACACTCTCCTGTGGAGCGACTACGGCAGTAGAATCAATTGAGGCTACCAAATTCACCGCGCAAATCTGTGCAGGAGCTACGATGGGTGCTACACCTGGAGCGGCGCCGATTGAAGGAGTACTCGTAAACGGTGATGAAGAGAAGTTTGTAGCTTTCATAGCGCAATCACGTACGTCGCTACCTGCCGCACAACGCATATCTTTGACTAATGCAC
>JASAMZ010004399.1:0-16674 GCA_030248115.1 Linhomoeus sp. GSCO2_2 | reverse complement strand
TTTGAAGCTTTTTGTTGTCAAATTCGTGCTCAGGAGCTCGAGCGCTTCACGTTGATATGCGATTTGACTAGGTTCGATTAACTTTTGTCTCAAAATGGACCCCACTTTGGGATACTGTAGCGCCCGAATTTGAAAACTCATTCTAGGTTCGACCACGTAGAAGGCCAGAGAAGTCCGCAGGCTACCCGACGATGTCTCAAACTCCTTCCTACGACGTCAGACGAGCGAGTTATTAATCCCGAAGCGAGCGTGACGCACGAAGGTACGAACGTACGTACGAACGTACGTACGCACGTACGCACGCCGAGCTCTTGATAGGGTTCGCCCGGCTGAGGCCGGGCGAAAAAACCAAAGGCAATTTATTAGGGGCAATTTAAGTACAAATTGTTGATTCGTCCCAGCTCAACATTTCGGTCGTCTTGTCTTCGTTCTTTGCTTGCGCCAACGCGGGAGAATCCTTCTAACTGAACTGTCTTGCCTTGTCTTGGACGATTTGAATTGTCCAAGACCAAAGGACAATGACAATAAAATGACTGTGTAGTCGTTGTGCGACGGCACCACAGGCGTTCTACGATGCCTACGCGGATAACTACGAGGCGGACATGGCCAATCACAACGCCTTGGGCTGCTACGCCTATTTGGCCGCCCTCTGTCGACGACACCTCGAGACCGACGCCAAACTGCTCGTCGTCTGCGCCGGCACCGGTGAGCAAGGGAGAATCAAATACCGTCAATTCTCCAATAAGCGGCCTGGGCCCTTGTTTCGCCGCGCCTCAGCGCGGCGAGGTGTATATATACGGATGACAATGTGTGTCTGTGTGTGTGTGTGTGTGTGTGTCTGTCTGTCTGTCCGTCGCACAAAAGTAAGATATGTGGCATATGTGGTCAAGTAGAGTCAAGGTCGCTGAGCACGGATCCGATGTCCGTTTCTGTTGCTAATTTCCCATTTTCGAGATATTCACAATTGAAATTCAAAAATGTCAAAAATCGACTTTTTCATCCGATGAGCTAGCGACGAAATTTCTTCAGAAATGGCAAGGGCATAGACCGCAGATAATTTGTAACTCAAAAGAAAATTTTCCAGATGTGGAATTTGATAGAAATACGCGATTATTTGTCGAAATTCCTCAAATTGACAAAAATAGAACGCCATTTATTGATAAATGTGAATGCAGAAATGGTAAGGCCGTATGTCAACAAGAATATCTGACATTGTTTTGCAGTTATAGTAAATCGCAATTTCGAGATATTTAGAATTAAAAATAAAAAATGTCAAAATCGACTTTTTCGTCTGATGGGCTAGCGACAAAATTTCTTCAGAAATGAAAAGGGCATAGACAGCGGATAATTTGTAACACAAAAGAATATTTTTGCAAATGCGAAATTCGGTAGAAATACGCGAATATTTGTTCGAATTCCATAAAATGACATAAATAGAACGTCATTTATTGACGAATGTGAATGCAGAAATGGCAAGGCCATATGCCAATAAGAATTTGTGATACAGTTGTTTTACAGTTTAAAAAGATTGCAATTTTGAGAAATTCAGAATTAAATATTTAAAAAATGTCAAGATCGACATTTTCATCTGATGGGCTAGCGGCAAAATTTCTTCAGAAATTGTAAGCGCAGAAACTACGGATAAATAGTAACATGCAAGAATTTTTTTGCAAATACTAAATTTGATAGAAATGTTCAAAATTTGACAGAAATGTCAAAATTTCGTAAATTGCAAAAATTTTGTTGATTGATTAATGTGAACGTAAATAGAAAGCGCGTACGCCAAGAGGAATTTCTGATAAAGAACGACCGCACCAAACTTTTGGCAAGTTATTTGTTGGATGTGACGTTTTCACACCGGTAGGAAACACCAGACAAACGGCGTCGTATCATGCCGATAACATATAGCGAACGCGGCGATATCACTGAGCTTTAGATCAGCTGTACAGATAAGCGTATCGTGGAGATAGCTGCACTTGGGATTAAGGTACACGTTCTCAAGACACTTTCTCCAGATGCGGCTAGCGATGTGTACAAAGTTCACTATACTGTTCACCAAAATTTGACGGACACAAGGTATAGGTTGAACTTTTTACACACACAGCTTGTTTCGCCCGGCCTCAGCCGGGCGAACCCCTACGAGAGCTTTTCGTGCGTGCGTGCGTACGTACGTTCGTGCGTTCGTCACGCTCTCAGATCTCGCCGTTGGAAAGTCGTAGGAAGGAGATCTTGGACTTTATGGATAGGTCTTGACTCACTGGTAATGTCGCTAAGAGACTTCGAAATTCAAAACTTTGAATTGCGCGCGCTACAGTAACCCGAAGGTTCAAACTGAAAACGGCTATTACTCGCTCGTCTTACGTCGTAGAGCGGCGTGCGATAGGTCAACTAAAAGGTCTCGACGTGCTCTTTCGTTTGGCGTTAAAACTTTTGTTGATTACGCAAACACGCAACACGAAAAGCGACATTTTCGCGTTTTTAACGCAGAAATCGCTCTAACTCGCTCAGCGTGCGTCGTAGGGAGACGATCTTTGGTTGGTTGGATAGCTCTGGACTCACTCATCACTTGTTCTTCTATTGGTCAAAACTCAAAAGTTTGAATTTCGGGAGCTACAGTAACCCAAAGGTTTAAAACGCGAAACTTATCTAACTCGCTCGTCTTCCGTCATAGAGAGACGATCTTGAGTTTGTTGAATAGGTTTCGGCACACTGATAATTCCGTTAAGAGAAGTCGACATTCAAAAGTTTGAATTGCGCGCGCTACAGTAACCCGAAAGTCCAAAACGCAAAACGGCTCTAACACGCTCGTCTTACGTCGTAGAGCGGCGTGCGATAGGTCAACTAAAAGGTCTCGACGTGCTCTTTCGTTTGGCATTACAAACTTTGTTAATTACGCAAACGCGCACCACGAAAAGCGACATTCTTGCGTTTTTAGCATAGGAATCGCTCAAACTAGCTCAGCGTGCGTCGTAGAGAGACGATCTTGAGTTGCTGGATAGCTCTTGACTCACTGATCATTTGTTCTTCTATTGGTCGAAACTCAAAAGTTTGAATATCGCGAACTACAGTAACCCAAATGTTCAAACAGCAAATGGGCCCTAACTCGCTCGTCTTACGTTGTAGAGCGGCATTCGTTCGACCGTTTGAAAGCTTGCGTTGAGGCAGTTGTTGAACGGTCATTCCTAAAGAAATACTTTTGTTTTTTTAAACCCTTGTCTTACGAACAACTTTGTCTGCAAAAATAATTAATCCCGGGCGATCCCAATGTTGCCCTGCAACAACCGCTCAGAAATGCGTGTGTCTTGCTCAAAAAATAATCCCGGGCGATCCCAATGTTGCCCTGCAAGAACCTCTCAGAAAGGAGCGTGTCAGAAGTAACGCATGAATAGTGGACTCCGGACGGGCGCGCGTCATATCGGAAAGGCTTCGAAATACTTTACAAAAGTATCCACTCTTTTACTCTTTCACTTTAAAACACTCACAAACCACTCTGTATTAATAAAACAACTCAACTTTTTTAAAACAGCTTGTTTTTCAACCTACCTCTATTAGGGGCGTTTATTCAAGGGGCGGGGCGCTTATTTAACTCGTATATTATAACTTGCATGTACATAATATAGTGGCATGACTGGACAATGTGCTGATGGTAAGTATTGTAAGTATGACTGGACTGTGGCCAGGTCCTGGGCATCGGCGGCCATGACTGGACTCTGTGGTGCACTCCTGGTGGGCGCGGACCTTCTCGAAAAGGCTTCCCCTTCGCAAAACTTTCCACTCTTTCGCTCTAGAGCGCTCGCGAATCGCAACTCGCTCTACATTAGTAAAGCAGTTCCATTGGTTTTAAAACAGCTTGCTGAAACCCTGCGCGCAGGTCTGGACGCAGTGGAGCTGCGCAAGGTGGGCTTCTCCAACATGGACGGCCACGACGGCTCCCCAAGGATGCTGGCGCGCGCCCGCGAACGCCAACTCTTCGACCACTACATAGAGGCGCTGCTGGAGCCGAATCAGAAGGCCCACTGCTTCCCCTCCAACCACTACGACGCCGTCATCTGCAACGGTGGGGCTTAGGGGTTTCGGCTGGATAGGCTGGCCCGCCCCGACATCGTACATACGTCCCGTCGGCACGTAGTGAGTGCACGCACACACAGCAGTGCACACACCAAACGCTTTTAGCACTCCGACCCTAGAAGGGCGGAGAGCTATAGTGGAGGCACCGAAAACATGAATCTCCTCTCCCCCATATCGATGGCTCTTGAGGGATAGTAAGTGTGGACGCACCTCCATTTTTTCGCGTAATGGAAAAATTTTTAAAAGTTCAAAAATTTGAATTCTGTAGTACATTGAAAACAGTTGGCGCCCCACAAAATTCGCCATACTTAATCGATTTTGGCGATTTTTGGATATGTTATAGTCAAAAATCGAGTTGTGAGATTCCGGTGTAAAATCGCTCAAACTCTTCAGAGCAGTCTGCGCCTATCGATTTGCTATCATTTGACGCCAAAATCGCCGGAATCGGCCTTTGGATCTCCTGAAACGAATAAACAACGAGTGCCGATTTTGACCGATTTTCGACTTTCGGCTGTTTTAACGCTCGAATGCGACTCTTTGGGACAAAATGGGCCGCACCACGCGATTCCCCGCTGAAAAGTGATCCGGAAACTATTTTCAAAATTATTTTTCCGGCTACCTTATCCGGGCCGCGTCCGAAATTCGAATTTCCACTCCGGCCGGAGAACGAAATTATGTTACCGTCGAATCCCGCACTTTCGAGGTCGCTGAGTCCGAATCTTGCGTTACTTTTGCGTTTCGGATGAAGGTTCGCGACGTTTGGCCGAGTATCGACATACCGTAACCCTACGTTCACGCAACATGAACTGGGGTGGTTCTACAGTGTCAATGTCGATTCTAGGGTAATCCGTGACGCGGAACGCGAATTCGCGTTGGTTTCCTTATTTGTGTTGATTCTAACTTCAATCCGCTATTCTTCTTATGTTGAAAATTCAAATTTGAGTGTAAGATATACCGTACTTATTACAAATTGTGTTCTGTCATAGTTTGCGCGCGCATTCAAACATTCGAACTGAAGGGAATGTATTGTGGAAAGAGGGGAAAGCTACCGCATAGGCGCGTTACTGGCTGAATTGAAAGTGAAAGCCACATCCATGACCAATTTCAAATTCGTCTACTACAGGATTCCGGTGGAGTACTGCTTCGCGCCAGTCTTTGTGACTGCGCTGCGGTGAAATGAACTTTCCGCTTACGTACGCTTACGCTTCGTCCCAAGCGCATAACCTCCATCTACAGGGTTTTTTTCGCCGCGCCTCAGCGCGGCGAGGTGTATATATACGGATGACAATGTCTGTCTGTCTGTCTGTCTGTCTGTCTGTCTGTGTGTCCGTCCGTGGCACCGAAGTAAAATATGTGGCATATGTGGTCAAGTAGAGTCGAGGTCGCTGAGTACGGATTCGGTGTCCGTTTGTGTTGCTAATTTCGCATTTTCGAGATATTCGCAATTAGAATTCGAAAATGTCGAAAATCGACTTTTTCGTCTGATGCGCTAGCCGCGAAATTTCTTCAGAAATGGAAGGAGCATGGACCGCGGATAATTTGTAACACAAAGGAAATTTTTTGCAAATGTGGAATTTAATAGAAATACGCGATTATTTGTCAAAATTGCATAAATTGACTAGAATACAACGTCGTTTATTGACGAATGTGAATGCAGAAATGGAAGGGTCGTATGCCAATACGGATTTGTGACATAGTTTTGCAGTTTTTAAAAATTGCAATTTCGAGATATTTTCAATCAAAATATGGAAATGTCGAAAATCGACCACTTGATGATTGTTCACCTGATGATATAGCGGCGAAATTTCTTCAGAAATGGACGGAGCATGGACTGCGGATAATTTGTAATGCAACAGAACTTTTTTGCAAATATGGAATTTAATAGAAATGCGTGATTATTTGTCCAAATTCCATAAATCAACAAAAATAGAACGTCGTTTTTGACGAATTTGAACACGGAAATGGTAAGGCCTTATGCCAATAAGAATTTGTGACATAGGTTTGCATTTTTAATAAATTCCAATTTCGAGATATTTAGAATTAAAATTTTAAATAAATATCAAAATCGAGATTTTCGTTTGATGGCCAGAACAGCTGTTTATTGATGATAATGATGAATGTGCACTCGGAAACAGAAATCCGTACGCTGAACACAGGAATTCGCTCGCAACAAACTTTGGCAAGTTTTTAGCACTCCGACCCCAAAAGGGGCGGAGTGCTATAGTGGAGCTGCTCCCGATCAAAATTTTTGCCCCAAGATTTCTCGCGCGTGGTTCATCCGATTTGGACGGGGTTTTTTTTAATCGATAGCTCTCGAGGGATAGTAGGGGTGCTCGGGCCTTCGTTTTTTTCGCGTGGTGGAAAATGTTTGAGAAAAATTTAAAAATTTGAATTTTTACTTACTGGGAGGGTGTTCAGCAGCTGCTACTTTCTGGAATAATGTGCCGATTTTGATGCCCTTTGGACATGTTGTAGTCCTCGACGAGACGAAGAGGGGACAAAAAATCCCGACCCTCTAGGTCGACGCGTTCTCGGGTTACGGTAGCCGAAAGTGGTTTTTTGACAAAAATTTGCCTTTAAAAAATCCTAGTAAATCAGGGAGTTGTTGGATCGGGCCAGATATCTCAAATCGGCAAGATTAACATGTTCTCTTTCGTTTAAGACCAAAATCGCCAAAATCCACCGAGGAAATCGGGCACCTATCATTCCGTGATGTATGATCCGTGATCCGTGATGTGTGAATCCGTAATTCCGTGATGTAAACGCCGATCCGTGATGTAATCTCAGAATCGATCGGGGGATCGATTTTGTGATGTACCGTAACCCGATTCCGTGATGTAAACGCCGATCCGTGATGTACCTTCAACAATGTTGCGTGAACGCAATTCGTGGTGCTCCAACGCTCAATCTCAACCCACTATGGCGAGCAAACAAGGCGGTACGATTGTGTCAAACTCTAATCACGAGTCACGACACACACCAACGACACAAATGAGAACAACCAATCACTCGGCAGGCACGTTTCACCGAGAGCGTTTTCACAGGTCTCTTACGAAAGATTTGCCCTTTCTAGACGGGAGCCTCGTCCCAGAGGCCGCCGTAGATGGGAACGTCACCATCTGAATAGTTACAAACTTACAATAGATCGCCAAACTGTAACACCAGCCAAACCACACCAACATGACAATGTTACAAGCGAAACAGACCCAGTCCAAACTGTTCCTTCAGTAGCTGCTTCTCGCGCTCGTCCAACTGCACTCCTCCATCTCTGTAGAGCATCGATTTGGCGAAGTATCTGAATAGGTCACACAGTTCACATTCACTGGCAATTCATTGCGTTTCAATGTACCAAGGGCACCTGTAGCGCGTCTTCAGGCAGGAGTACCAGGGGTGGATGAGGGCCGGACGCAAATTGTGAGGTGAAGAATAATCTCGCGGGGGAGGCTGGAAGGTCGCAAATCTTTCCCAGTGGACGACTGCGATACTGCTGGGGAAGGAGACGTTCCCAGGCCACTCCACTCCGCAGGATTTGCAAGTGTTTGTCTTGAACCGACTGCGCCTATATGTTGGCAAATAGTGTTTGACGTACCGGGTTTTTCCGCTTAAGCGCCCCCTCCGCTTAAGCGCCCCGGGGCGCTTACGAGGTTTTCACTGCCACATAAGCGCCCCGGGGCGCTTACGTGGTGCCAAAGTTTTTCGCTGTGATGTCAGGTAAAATAGCAGGTCTGACGGGTAAATTACGCGAGAAAGCTTGGAATATTACAATAGCAACACATTTCAGAACATTGTTATGCGAGTTTTACTGATTTCTGAAGCTACAAATTGCTCAAATCGCGCATATATGTGGTTTGGCAGAGGTTGAGAGTGTGTAGGTCGCCCGCGTCGAGTTACAGGGTCTCATTTTGTTTTGAAGTTCAGTGTAACTGAACGATAAGCTTGTATGTGACGTCTTTGGGGCTGGAAGTTGTTGGTTGGACATTATAGAAGCTTATAAATGCACAGAACGCCACAATAAGTCACCAGAACTCTTCTACAGTACTTTAGAGCATTTTCCGTTTTAGCGCCCCGGGGCGCTTAGGTGGCGCCAACTTTAGGTCGTCTCATGACCCATTTCAACGTAAGCGCCCCGGGGCGCTTAAGCGGAAAAACCCGGTAGCAGTTACAATTCAATGACCTAACAGCGCCACCTGATCTCAGTGAGGTTGACCAAGACGAAGGGGTGGTCGTTGTGGTGCTTCTCTGTCCAGATAGAAAGCGATGTCTCCAGAGCGGCCAACTCGCCTTGTGAAGGCACCGAAAGCCCCAGAGACGCACTGAGAGCTCCAGGGGGCGTGCCCCTGGGACGAATGGTCTCAACGACCTCGCGATTCTGATTGCTAGCAGAAGACGGCGCCCCTCGACGACCGCGCGGTTTTCGGCCAGCGTCAGGAAGGGTGGCAGATGCAAAGGAAGCCCCCAGAGACTCTGCCTGCAGGCTCTCGCGCACCGAAATCAAATGGTCGAATAGTTGCTCTTGGTGCTCTGCTAGCGCGACCGAGTGACAGCACAGGTATTTGTAGATGCGGAAGTCCAAACAACTGCACACCAGACTTCCCCTCTGCGGCTTGACCACCTGTGATTTCCCACCTTCCCAAACGTTCGTGACATTTGGGCAGCTGGGGGAGGAAGAGAATGACTTTTCGCCTCTGTGGAGAATGTTGATGGCGCGGCTCTGAATCGCTCGCAGGTCCTTCAGTGGCACTCTGTCAATCCCCGCTTCCGTCTCCAAGTTGACACTGAGCTTTTGCAGAGGGTTTTCAGGGAGGGGCTTCTCCAGCCCGAGCGAGACAAGAATGGACGCCTTTTTCTGCTCTTCCAGAACCGCCCACTGATAGGGCGAATGTTCATGCAGTCTCTTCCACTCTCCCACCAACTCAAAATCGCCCTTCTGTTGGAGAGCCAGCTGCAATCGACTGAATTCCCCTTCCACAAAGAACTCCAGTCTCCTGCAGACCTTCTGGAGAGGAAGTGCCTGTCCGTCCATCTCCTGATTGATTAGACGATTCAGGGACTCGCAGCTGTTGGTAGTGACGCGACCGATCGTGCCAATCTTGGCTCTTTGAGCTACCAGATAGCAGTCGGCCAAAACCGGCGCTTGGTTCTTCTGGAACCACTCGTGAAACCCTGGAGCGGCGGCCTCCCACTCCTCCTTCAGGCAGGTCAACTGGTGGAAGAAGGCTTCACTGCTATCGGCGTCAACGAGCCCTGAGGCCCGCTGCCGGCCAGCGTTGTTCTTCAGGCGGACTTCGAAACCGTAGATCTGAGGCGTTACTCACAACCTTGGTGTTATGTGGCTACAGTAGTTACAAACAGGGTCTCAAGTGAGCTCAAGCTCAGAAGTTAGTGAAGCTACATTCGAGCTACTCTTACACAACTACAACGCAAGTGACAAGCTAGTATAGGTTATGAATAACGCCCCTGTCGCAAAATGCTATTCACGGCTTCCTTGCCCACTCCGCACAGTTGTCGCTTGGTGTTCTCCTTCAGATGCACCTCACATCGAAGGTGCGTCGACTCCTTGAATTGGGCCTGGCTTTTGAAACCATTGATCAGCGCTACCTCGCCATCGGTTACAAAGGCAGCAACTGTGTCAGTGGCCGCCAGCCCAGCGTGCTCGCAGAGGTGTTTTGCCAGATACTCATAGTCCTTTTGCTCCCTCCCAGACGACAGCAGGAAGCAAATTGGGACCATAGGATTGCCACTACCGTCGACTCTCCTTTCAAAATGAGGGTGCCTCGTGTGGACGACGGTCAAGTAGAGACCCTTGCAGACGTTGTAGGTCATATCTACCAACACTGGACAAACTGATGAGATCTGCCTGCCGCTTTTGACGACACAGACGCGACGGAAGACCTCCAGACCTCTGGGATCAGCCAGAAAGGCACGCCCCCCGATGGACCCACTTGACGCCCCAGAAGGGTTGGCCTGCCCGGACACCGTGCTCACTTCCAAGACAAAGGAACCTGAGCTCTGTAGCCTTCTGATGTCGTCAAAGTCCGGTAGCGACGGCCCCGCAATTGCCATCTTCTTTAGTGAATCAGGCACTGACCGGGCCGCTCTGCGAGCTTGGACAGTGTCTCTCGGCAGGTCTGTGGGTGCCGCAGAGTAGCTGCCACAGGCCCACACAAGTTGTCTCAGATTCTCCTTAGGAGTGAATTGCGTTGCTTTCAGAGCGAGAGACTCGGTCGTGGTCTTCTTGACCCTGTGAAATGGGCGCAGGTTTTTGCTGTTGCCGTGGGGCGTTGCAACCAGCTCAGATGGCGCGCAAGAGCACTCGCAAGAGATCATAGCGCAGCCGCCAATGACATTGGACGACTTGTCTCTGGCAGTATAGATGGTCTTTGTGGCATTTCCTGCGCGGTGGGAGACGCAGTACTGGTAGATGCAGACGTCCCACTCGTCCGACTTCTATAATGTATTGTTCACGTCAGAATACCTTGCTAGGTAGCAAAGCAATGCATGCTAGGTAGCAATGCATGCTAGGTAGCAATGCATGCTAGGTAGCAAGGTGTGTGCGTACCTTGAGGCGGTGCCCGTGGTAGGACAAGCCACGATGGACGCTTCCACGGAAGAAGTGCCTTACGCTTCCGCGAGTATCCCAGATACCGTGAGTATCGACGCTCAAATCTTTGTGGTCGACGTATCGAAGGTCCACTAGGAAATTCCACTTTCCTCTACCAGGGCAATAGGGAGGAACCACAGTGGACACCTGCATAATTGCAAGCACCACAATTTCAAATCATGAATTACACACAAATCGATCACAAAGCAAAACTACTGCCATCTTTGACCAATGCACACCTTCTCTGGGTTGGCGTGCTTATCATCGAGCAGCAGTCTCAGAAGCTTCTCGCGATCTTTCTCCTCGTCCGCTCGGCTGTAGACATTCACCCCAAATGGCAGATGGAGCTCCTCTGGCTCATCTGAATGAATGGTCCGCTGAACAATGCTGTTACTTATCAGAAGCTAACTAAGTCCCAGATTAACATTGCCTGTTTCAGGAAAGTTATGATTGGCCCCACCCCCTTCTCTTGGATCTCACCCTCGTCTGAGTCGTCCTGCTTCACGAAGGCGTGGCCTGGCGAAGGCTCGACTTCGAATTCTGGCTCCAGTTTCACTGTCACCCTAGTTTGCTTGGCAGCGCTCGCAGACCGATAACTGTAACTTTGGAAACAATCTACTACAAGTTATTCAGGCGAGCGAATGAGTTGGGCTACAACAAACTGATCTAACCTGGGCTGCTTCACTGGAGTGATTTGCTTGTGTCGCTTTGTAGCCTCTTCATCTGCACTGTCGTCGCTGTCACCGCAGAGATCAATCAATTCCGCGGCTGAAGCTGACGACGCTTTTGCTGCGTCCATTTTCAGTATCAACTTTGTCTCGAATTCTGGTAAATTCCTGGCTGGTAGACCTCCCCCCCGACCGGGGCGGGACTGATTCCTGGCTGGTAGACCGCCCTCCCGGGAGACCGCATAAAGCCTCTAAACGTCTAAACAAAGAGACCGGAGTGTGTATAGGCCATTTCAGATGATGAACAGGACGCGCAGTTTATGGCTAATCCAGTGCATATGTGTGGTTATCACCAACTTAAGTCCTCACAAATAACTTAACTTTTGGCTCATGCTTTGGCTTAGGCTTGAGGTTAGCCTTGCGCTTGGGCTCAGGCTTAGGCTCATGTTCAGGCTTAGGCTTATGCTAAGTTCTGGATTTGGCGTAGCATTCACCCAGATCGAGCCTGACTATATAAGCCTGGTCATAAGTCTAAGCTTGAACACTAGTCTAAGCACAAGCCAAAGCCTAAGCATAAGCCAAAAGTCAAGATATTTAAAATAAAATAATATTCGCAAATAAGCTCCGCGTGGACTTAAGTTGGTGATAACCACACACATGCACTGGATTCGGCATAAAAATTGACGATAAACGGTCCAACATGCGAAATTTTCCTCGATTTTTGCGCGTCCTGTTCATCATCAGAAATGACGTACGCACACTCCGGTCTCACTGGTTTGCATAGGTGCAGGCGGGGGGGGGGGGGGGGGGGGAGAACCCCCCCCTCTGGCCCTGGCATATAGTGAACTTTTCACTGATACTCCCCCCCCTGGCATCCGAAATTTGGAAAAAAATCCGGAAATTTCGGAAATTTTCTTGTATTTTTGGTAGTTTTTGGTCCTATTTTGTCCAAATTTTAGCCTGCGGCGCTATATTTCGTCCATTTATGCACAAATTAGTGTGTTTTTGACCAAATTAAGGCCATTTTTAGCGTATTTTTGGCCATTCTAAAAAGCTGTTCACTGGTCCCGGGACCCCCCCCCCCCCCTCTCAAAAATTTTCCTTAACTAGAACCCCCCCCCCTGGCCTCCGGGTGGCCTGCACCTATGCTGGTTTGACATTTAGAGGAGTTGTAAGCACTCCCGGGAGGGCGGTCTACCAGCCCGGAGTCAGTCCCGCCCCGGTCGTGGGGGAGGTCTACCAGCCAGGAATTTACCCGAATTCTAATTCTCTCGCTTTAGAGGTTATGAACGACTACACTCACTGTAGTGGGCCTTGCCCACAATCGGACTAGCCATTACGAATTGACAGGAACAGTCACTGCGGCAGTGAACAACACTTTTCGCACATCGCAACAACTGTTGCGTTATTTTCATAGAATTCAAAGATTGCATCACGGATCGGCGTTTACATCACGGAATCGGGTTACGGTACATCACAAAATCGATCCCCCGATCGATTCTGAGATTACATCACGGATCGGCGTTTACATCACGGAATTACGGATTCACACATCACGGATCACGGATCATACATCACGGAATGATAGTTGCCGGAAATCGTGAGTTCTGTGGTTGCAAGTGGTCGCCGTCGGAGACCGAAAATGCCGATTTTCGACTTTCGGCCGTTTTAGCGCCCGATTGCGATGATTTGTGGCCAAATGGACTGCACCACGCGATTCCCCGTTGAAAACTGATCTAGGATCAATTTTTAAAAATATTTTTTCGGCTACCGTACCCCGGCCGCGTCCAAAATTCGAATTTCCACCCGGGCAGTCAAAATCAATGTTGGAGTCGATCCCGGTGCTTTCGAGGTCGCTGATGCCGAATCTGGCATTGTTTTCGCGTTTCGGATCAAAATTTGCGAGTTTTTGCCGATTTTCGACCTACCGAAGCCCTACGTTGGGGAACCTCAATGTGAGGTGATTGTACGTTTGTAATGTCGATTCTAGGGTATTTCGCGACGAGGAACGCGAATTTGCTATTGATTTTGTGTCGATTTTGCCTTCAAACAGCCACTTTCCTAATGCCGACATTCAAATTTGAATGCAACTTTTACCGTACTCTCCTCAAACTATGTGGTAACTTTAATTTGCGCGCGCATTCAAACTTCACAATTGAAGGAAATGCAGTGCGAAAAGACGGCGTGGTAAAGTAAGCATTTGCGCATGAATTGTCAATTCTTCCCGTCCAAAATGGCAAGGCGAGTCTGCGATTGGCGCAGCCCCGAATCTTAGCTACCGGCTACTTGTTGAATCGAAGCGAAATGGCGCATTTTGGGCTCGATTCAGCATGGTCTACAGGATTTCGGTGGAGTTCTGCTGCGCGCCGGCCGGTCCTTGTAGGTGGAGGGAATATGCGTTCTCTGAAACTCGCGCGCCGGCGGAATTTGTGGAGAATCTTTGGGCGGAAATCGGCCTTATTTCTCATGATAAGTGAGTGGTTTGCTTTCTCCCGTTCTGGTCGGAGTGCTTCACTGCAGGGTCTCCTGCACGTTTCCCTTGTTTTGTTGGATGTGACGTTTTTACGCAGGCAGGAAACATCAGATAAACGGCGTCGTATCATGCCGATAACATATAGCGAACGCGGCGATATCACTGAGCTTTAGATCAGTTGTACAGACAACCGTATCGTGGGAACAGCTGCACTTGGAGTATGGTACACGTTCTCAAGATAATTTCTCCAGATACGGCTGTTGATGTGAACAAAGTTGTCCACACTGTTCACCAAGATTTGACAGACACAAAGTATAGGTTGAACTTTTTACACACACAGCTTGTTTAAAGTGACTGGTCGAGAACTCGAATAACTTCTGTACCGGTGCATCGCTTTTAATGAAACTTGAACCAACTTAAGTTCCATAGGAAAGCTCGTGTTAAATTTTTGCGGAAATTGGCCACTCGTAGCGACTACGACACCGCTTGAAAGAAGGTCTACTTTTCAATAGGAGCCGTTCTTCTTGGCCGAAGAAGATGACTTCCTGCAGCAGATCCACGTCCTTCAGCAGGAGGTCCTCCACTTCGGCCAGGAAGAGCGGCTGCTATTGAAAAGTAGACCTTCTTTCAAGCGGTGTCGTAGTCGCTACGAGTGGCCAATTTTCGCAAAAATTTAACACGAGCTTTCCTACATATGGAACTTAAGTTGGTTCAAGTTTCATTAAAATCGATGCACTGGTACAGAAGTTATTCGAGTTCCCGTCCAGTCACTTTAAAAAAACCCTGTACCATAGCCCCAATCGGGTCGGAGTGCTTCTATGCAGGGGCTCCTGCACGTATTCCTTGTTACAAATATGACGCCGTTATACGGTTGCGAAGGCATTGCTGTGTTGTTCAGGCTCCTTCTTCCCCTCCTGTCTGGACACGAGCTATCTGGAGGCGCTGATCGAGCCGGCCAAGAAGCCTGGCGGCAAGCTGATCATTGCAACCCGAGAGATGTTCGTCCGGCCGCTGTCCGAGCGCCTTCAGCAGGAGCTGCAGACCTCCTACCCTTTCGATCTGGAGGGGGATCTGCGGAAGATGGAGGAGGAGGGTCGTCTGCGCCTGCTGGAGAAGAGCCTCATGGACAACTACAGCGAGTGCCACGCCGGCGCCTTTCTCGTCTGCGAGAGGCTCTGAAGAGTTGGAGAAGTGGCTGTAGGATTCCAAAGAACCATTGGCCTAGACCTTGACCTTGACTTTAGCTTTGACCTAGGCCTGACCTAGACCTTGACCTAGGCCTTGCTACAATCCAGGCAGAAATGCAATGCAGCGGAAATACAACCTCAGCAGAAACGCATAGCTCAAGAGACTTATTAAGAGAACGGGATCACAGATTCGAACAAGCATACTAGCGATGCAACGAGTCGGACATATACGTTCTCAAATCACGCGCTCAAGTCGACTTGAATGCGGTGGATATTCCATATCATTTACACATCGCACATGCATTGGTTGGACTCATTTCTTCTTCTTTTCACAAACGAAAAACTCATGTTTGAAACCATTCTCTTCTTGAATCCCCCAACGGAATGCTCTCTTGTTCGTCCACTTGCTTTGTGACATTCTCGAAGTCGTCGATGTTTTTACAATTTTTTCGCCCGGCCTCAGCCGGGCGACACCCTAGGAGAGCTCGGCGTGCGTGCGTACGTCCGTCCGTTCGTCCGTCCGTAACGCTCTCAGATCTCAGAGTTGGAAAGTCGTAGAGCGGAGATCTTGGGCTCTACTGATAGATCTCGACTCACTGATCATTCAGCTAAGAGGTTTCGAAATTCAAAAGTTTGAATTGCGCGCGCTACAGTACTCCGAAGGTCAAAACGCAAAACGGCTCTAGCTCGCTCGTGCTACGTCGTAGAGCGGCAATCGACACGTCAGGTGAAAGCTCTCGACGCGTTCTTTCATGCGACTGCAAAAGTTCTTTCAATTACGCAAACACGCACTGCCGAAAACGCCATTCTCGACATTTTGACGCTAAAATCGTTCTAACTCGCTCAACTTGCGTCGTAGAGAGACAATTTCGAGGTCAGTGGATAGCTCTCGACTCGCTGATCATTTGTCCTCCCATTGGTCGAAACTCAAAAGTTTGAATTTCGCGAGTTACAGTAACCCGAAGGTTTAAACGCAAAACGGCTCTAACTCGTCTGTCTTGCATCGTAGAGAGGTGATCTTGAGCACCTTGATAGCTCTCGACTCATTGATCATCTGTTCTCCCATTGGTCGAAACTCAAAGTTTGAAATTCGCGAGTTACAGTAACCCAAAGGTCCGAAAACGCAAAACGGCTCTAACTCGCTCGTCTTACGTCGTAGAGCGGCGATCGACACGTCAGGTGAAAGCTCTCGACGTGTTCTTTCATGCGCCAGCAACAGTTTTTTACATTACGCAAACACGCACCACGGGAAACGCCATGCTCGATATTCGAACACTAAAATCGCTCTAACTCGCTCAATTTGCGTTGTAGAGAGACGATCTCGAGCTCAGTGGATAGCTCACGACTCACGGATTGTTTGCGAAACTTGAAAATTTAAATTTCGTGAGTTACAGTAACCCGAAGGTGCAAAAGCACAAAACGGTTCTAACTTTTCTCGTGTTACGTCATAGAGCGGCAATCGACACGTCAATTTTAAGCTCTCGGTGTGCTCTTTCATGTGTCAGCAAACATTCTGTAATTGACTATAACATGCATCACAGAAACAATAGTTTTGAGTTTTACTCTGGAACTTTCTGAATTGCTCATGTTGCGATTAGAGCGACACTCGGCATGTCATTCCAAGGCTCGCTACGTACTACACGCGCCAAGAACAAGCTGTGTGTGTAAAAAGTTCAA
>JASAMZ010004395.1:0-25866 GCA_030248115.1 Linhomoeus sp. GSCO2_2 | reverse complement strand
TTACACAGCGTGCTGTGCAGGGGGGGGGGGGGGGGGGGGGGGGGGGGGGGGGGGGGTAGAGTTTCAGTGTATGTGCATGTATGTAGTACTGCAAGCAACACTCTGTTACAGCCCATCACGGCCACTCTCACGAGGAAGGCCAGCTGCCCCGCCGGTTTCATCATCCTGAAGTTTGAGTACATGGAGGTGCCCAAAAAGTGGGAGAAGCCCCTGGAGGAGGCCTTCATGCACGCCCCCTTCCCCCGCCGCATGAAAATAGCGGCGGTTTACGCCGACTCCTTTCGGCTGTGCGTGTCGGTGCATATTTCGCTTGAGCTTCCGAAATCCCTCCTTATTCTTAGTGTATTCCGTGACATGTACCTCGTCAGTGTGTTTTCACTCTGTTTCTTGACTAGAAATGTGGTATTGTTTGCCTATTCAGTATACTCTCTCTAGTTGCTTTCAAATTCAAATGTGCGGTCGCGCCGTGCGGGTCTAGCCTACATACATCATCAGAAACAACAGAAGGAATTGAACAGAACCGCTCACGACTCATCAAGTTCTAGTATTCTTGTTTGGAAAGCCACCGCTCTATTCTAATCGCGACCTAAAGACTATGCGCTGGCTGATGCCTACATATATAGTTGCCTACAACCAACGCCGAGTCGCCTAGCCAGTGAGAGAGTCAAACAACTTCAAATTTGGCGCCCAATCTCGCGTCCACCTTACTTCTCTTCGTCAGCCCTGTAGTATGGCGACCTCTGCCTGGGCGAGAAAGGCGTCGGCGAAAGCTCCAAGAGCCTTCTCTTCCTCCTGACTAAGACCCCCCAGTCTGCTCCGGAGGAAGGAGACGAAGATGGGGAAGAATTTCTAAAAAGAGAGGTTGGATGGCGGTCGCTGGCCCGGGTTTTCCGCTTAAGCGCCCCCCCCCCCCGCATAAGCGCCCCGGGGCGCTTACGTGGTGCCAAAGTTTTTCGCCATGATAGCAGTAAAATAGCGGGTCTGGTGGGTAAATTACACAAGAAAGCCTCATGTTACAGGGCCTCATTTTGTTTTGAAGTTCAGTGTAACTGCCCGATAAGCTTGTAGGTGACGTCTTTGGGGCTGGAAGTTGTCGGTTGGACACTGAGAGAACCTTATAAATGCACAGAAAGCCACAATAGGTCACCAGAACTCTCCTATAGTGCTTTAGAGCATTTTCCGTTTTAGCGCCCCGGGGCGCTTAGGTGGCGCCAACTTTAGGTTGTCTCAGGACCCATTTCAACGTAAGCGCCCCGGGGCGCTTAAGCGGAAAAACCCGGTACTTCTCCTCACACCGCATTCTTCTCTCTCTCCTTTACTTTCCTCTCACAGCAGAACCGTGCAAAGAAGAGAAGAGTTGCAGTACCTCACGGGGCTCATTCATAACACCCATCATGTATTTAAAGCGTTTATTGCAACTCCTTCCTTGGGGTATACTGTACTTACCATTAGGTTACGAATCGAACCTTGTACAAGTCGGTGTTGTCGTTGAATCCCTTGAATTTGAAGTGGAATCCGACCAGGACGTTGATGTACTGCTTGAGAGTGTTCTCGTCGTGCATGCAGTTGACACAGTGGTGCACGGCTAGTATCAACTTGACGGCCGTCAAGTCGAAACGGTCCTTGCTACGCACCTACATATGACAGGTTGTGGTGAGTACATTATGTTGGAATTCTCTCGGTGATTCATGCTGCCGACATTCTGTGGTGTCTAGCCGTAGGCAGATTGTTGTGATTCGCGTCTGCATACGAGCGCTGACAGTGCGTGGGCTACCTATTCGCTGTGTGCCGCCCGTACTGTGCCAGTTGAGTTGTTTTCGTTTTTAGGAGAAAAGCAAACGTACTACGTACGTTTTTCAATAATTTACGAGAAAAGCGCACCGTTGAACTCAGCGTGTGCGCAATCGAGCTGAAAAGCGTCGTTTCGGCCAAAAGTAGGGTCTTTTTTCGCCCGCCCTC
The DNA here is from genome assembly GCA_030248115.1 of Linhomoeus sp. GSCO2_2. NCBI lineage: Eukaryota > Metazoa > Nematoda > Chromadorea > Monhysterida > Linhomoeidae > Linhomoeus > Linhomoeus sp. GSCO2_2. Next base: position 23,907 of record JASAMZ010004395.1, on the reverse strand, counting down.
AGGCGGGCGACACCATAGGAGAGCTCGGCGTGCGTGCGTGCGTGCGTCCGTGCGTCACGCTCTCAGATCTCGGCGTTGGAAAGTCGTAGAGCGGAGATCTTGGGCTCTACGGATAGGTCTCGACTCACTGATCATTCAGCTAAGAGGTTTCGAAATTCAAAAATTTGAATTGCGCGCGCTACAGTAACCCGAAGGCCAAAACGCAAAACGGCTCTAACTCGCTCGTGTTACGTCGTAGAGCGGCAATCGACACGTCAGGTGAAAGCTCTCGACGTGTTCTTTCATGCGTCTGTAAAAGTGTTTTTCAATTACGCAAACACGCACCGCGGAAAACGCCATTCTCGGCATTTTGACGCAAAAATCGCTCTAACGCGCTCAACTTGCATCCTAGAGAGACGATCTCGAGCTTTTTAGATAGCTTCCGACTCACTGATCATTTGTTCTCCCATTGGTCGAAACTCAAAAGTTTGAATTTCGCGAGTTACAGTAACTCGAAGGTGCAAAAGCACAAAACGGCTCTAACTCGCTCGTCTTACGTCGTAGAGTGGCAATCGAGACGCCAGGTGAAAGCGTTCGACGTGTTCTTTTATGCGGCTACAAAAGTTTGCTCAATTACGCAAACGCGCACCGCGGAAAACGCCATTCTCGGGATTTTGACGCTTAGCTCGCTCTAACTCACTCAACTTGCGTCGTAGAGAGACGATCTCGAGCTTATTGGATAGCTCTCGACTCAATGATCATTCGTTCTCCCATTGGTCGAGACTCAAAAGTTTGAATTTCGCGAGTTACAGTAACTCGAAAGTGCAAAAGCACAAAGCTGCTCTAACTCGCTCGTCTTGCGTCGTAGAGCCGCAATCGACACGTCAGGTGAAAGCTCTCGGCGTGCTCTTTCATGCGGCAGCAATAAATTTTTCAATAACCAAGCACGCACCGCAGAAAACGCCATTCTCGAGATTTTAACACTAAGATTGCTCTTTGCAACATGCAGAAGTGCGACACGGTTTGATTGCTCGTAGTGTGCTCTTTTGTGCTCTGTCAAGTGTTTGCCAAAACTTTCACAACTTTTTGTCACTTTTTTTAAAAGAGTTGCTTGAAAGAGGGATGTTCTTGCTCTAAAAGCCAAATCGCGGGCGAAATCAATATTGCTATGCAATACTCTCTTGCGAAGCGGGGGCTCATGAAGCGGAGTATGCGGGCGATGAGCTCTCGCACTCTCTGCAGAAAGAACGCAACTCTTTGCAATGTCAGTCAGAATACAAACTCAAGTTTTTAATACCGGAGCTTGTTGATTGAGTCGCATTCGAGCGTGTCACAACCGAATAAGATGGGCTTCGTTCCATTGTGTAGACAATTGATTCTACAGTCCCGTCCGGAAGTTACGTACTAAAACGCGCGTGTTCGTGTTAGCGCGCGTGTTTGTGGTTTTGGCTACTTCGATGTTTCTAAGCGTCGCAGAGTGGAAATACATGGCTGCAGTGGCAGTTTTACATGTGTTGGTTAGTCTACACTCATCATGGCAGCTTATCAAGCCTTTCACACGGCTATTTCGCGTTCCGAAATGAAACGCACGCTGAGCATGAACTCGCGAGTTGAACACGAACACGCGTGTTTTGGGGCATTTTGTGTGGGAGCGCGCGCGCCAAACACAAACACGCGCGCTAGCGCGCAAATAGGACGTAACTTCCGGACGGGACTGTAGTTAACACACAGAAAGTTTGCAGAAATTTGGCCATTTCTTTCTTGAGTTATTGAAAAAGTGCACCCTTTTTTCGCCCGGCCTCAGCCGGGCGAACCCCTACGAGAGCTTATCGTGGGTGCGTCTGTGCGTCTGTGCGTCCGTCACGCTCTCATATCTCGGCGTTGGTAAGTTGTAGGAAGGAGATCTTGGGCTTTACGGAAAGGTCTCGACTTACTGGTAATGTCGCTAAGAGACTTCGAAATTCAAAAGTTTGAATTGCGCGCGCTACAGTAACCCGAAGGTTCAAAGTGAAAACGGCTATTACTCGCTCGTCTTACGTCGTAGAGCGGCGTGCGATAGGTCAACTGAAAGGTCTCGACGTGCGCTTTCGCTTGGCATAAAAAGTTTCTTAATTACGCAAACACGCAACACGAAAAGCGACATTCTCGCGTTTTTAGACTAGAAATCGCTCTAACTCGCTCAGCGTCACTAGCGGGCCCAGGGGGGGGGGGGGTGCACGGGGGCACTGCCCCCCCCCCTTACGGTCCGACCTTCGAGAAAAAAATTTCTTAAACGACACACGAATATCAAAAAATTTCGCCTGCGGCGCTATTTTGTAAGAGAATTTGGCATTTAGAGACCAAAAATCGCTAAATTTTCGCCTGCGGCGCTCAATTTAGGCAAATTTTTGTACAGGAAAGGCGAAAAACTTCATAATTTTCGCCTGCGGCGCAATTGTAAATCTAAATTTAGGGTGTCTAACAGGTTGCAATGGTCAAATTTTGGCGATTTTAGGCGTTAAAATGGCCTAAAAGTGCGAAATTTTCGCCTGCGGCGCTTTGGAAAAATTTTGGATTTTGTGCCCCCCCCCCTATCGGAAAATCCTGGGCCCGCCACTGCGTCAGCGTGCGTCGTAGAGAGAGGATCTTGAGTTTGTTGAATAGGTTTCGTCATACTAATCATTCAGTTAAGAGAAGCCGAGATTCGAAATTTTGAATTTGGCGAGCTACAGTAACTCAAAGGTTCAAACAGCAAATCGGCCCTAACTCGCTCGTCTTACGTTGTAGAGCGGCATTCGTTCGACCGTTTGAAAGCTTACGTTGAGGCAGTTGCTGAACGGTCATTCCTAAAGAAATACTTTTGTTTTTTAAACCCTTGTCATACGAACAACTTTGTCTGCTAAAAAAATTAATCCCGGGCGATCCCAATGTTGCCCTGCAAGAACCCCTCAGAAAGGAGCGTGTCAGAAGCAGCGCATGAATAGTGGACTCCGGGCGGGCGCGCGTCATATCGGAAAGGCTTCGAAATACTTTACAAAAGTATCCACTCTTTTTTCGCCGCGCCTCAGCGCGGCGAGGTGTATATATACGGTTGACAATGTGTGTGTGTGTGTGTGTCCGTCCGTCCGTCCGTGCCACCGAAGTAAGATACATGACATATGTGGTCAAGTAGAGTCAAGGTCGCTGAGTACGGATCCGATGTCCATTTCTGTTGCTAATTTCGCATTTTCGAGATATTCACAATTAAAATTCAAAAATGTCGAAAATCGACTTTTTCACCTGATGAGCTAGCCGCGAAATTTCTTCAGAAATGGAAAGAGCACGGACAGCTGATAATTTGTAACCCAAAAGAAATTTTTTGTCAATGTGGAATTTGATAGAAATACGCAATTGTTTGTCGAAATTTCATAAATTGACAAAAATAGAACGTCATTTATTGACGAATGTGAATGCAGAAACCGAAACGTCATAAGCCAATAAGAATTTGTGACATAGTTTTTCATGTTTGAAAAATTGCAATTTGGAAATATTTACAACTAAAATATGAAAATGTTGAAAATCGACTTTTTCGCCAGATGAGCTAGCGACGAAATTTCTTCTGAAGTGGAAAGAGCATAGGCCGTGGACAATTTGTAGCACAAAAGAAATTTTTTCAAGTGTGGAATTTCATAGAAATACGCAATTATTTGTCAAAATTTCATAAATTGACAAAAATAGGACGTCGTTTATTGACGAATGTGAATGCAGAAATTGGAATGCCGTAAGCTAATAAGAATTTGTGGCATGGTTCTACAGTTTTGAAATATTGCAATTTGGAGATATTTACAATTAAAATGTAAAAATGTCGAAAATCGACTTTGTCGCCTGATGGACTAGAGGCGAAATTTCTTCAGAAATGGAAAGAGCATAGACCGCGGATAATTTGTAGCACAAACAAAATTGTTTGCAATTGTGGAATTGTATAGAAATACGCCACAATTTGCCAAAATTCTACAAATTGACAAAAGCGTCATAACGCAGAAATACGCAACCAAACGAAATTCCTGGTAGAGAACGACTGCACCAAACAGTTGGCAAGTTTTTTTGTTCGATGTGGCGTATATCCACAGGTATAAAACTTCAGATCAACGGCGTCGTATCATGCCGATACCATATAGCGAACGCGGCGATATCACTGAGCTTTAGATCAGTTGTACAGACAACCGTATCGTGGTAATAGCTGCATTTAAATAGTTGTACACGTTTTCAAGATACCTTCTCTAGATACGGCAAATTATGCGAATGAAATTCACTATACTGTTCACCAAGATTTGACAGACACAAAGTATAGGTTGAACTTTTTACACACACAGCTTGTACTCTTCCACTTTAAAATACTCACAAACCACTCTGTATTAATAAAACAACTCAACTTTTTTAAAACAGCTTGTTGGCCGATTTCGGCGATTTTGGCCACTTTGGGCTAGTGATGGCAACTCGGAAACCGGGTAAGTACTTACCCGGTTTTACCCGGTTTCTGAAAACCGGGTATACTTACTTTGTACTTACCCGGTTTAGTTTGGCGTACCCGGTTTTACTTTTACCCGGTTTTTAGTCGAGTTTACTTACCTGGTTTCAGGCCGAAAACTGGGTACCTGGTTTACTCACCCACTACCAAAGCTTGGGTAAGAAACCGGGTAAACAGTTGTAATTTTGCAACTAAACGCTCAACCTACCTTCCTGTTGAGTGTGCAAAGTAGAGGTTCCAACGGGCCGGCGGTTTTTGGCCCGGCCCGGCCCGTCTGGGTCCCGCGGCCCGCCCGGCCCGGCCCGGAATTTTTTTCGCCAGGCCCGGCCCGGCCCGGCCCGTTTTAAAACCCATGATCGGCCCGCCCGGCCCGGCCCGTCGGAAATTTCTTTCCGCCGCGGGAATCTGTATAACTCAAGCATCTGTGGACCGATCGCAATGAAAATTGGGGTAGGCAAAGACCGTTATGTTCTCTAGGCTGGGCCAAAATTTCAGCCAAATCAGAGAAGCACAGCGCCTACACTTCCACGTTAACTAAGGTGTACTTTTCCGACGCCACAAGAAAATATGAGCGGCGAAAGTTCACCTTCTCTAGCATGGTCGCGTGGGCGCACGGCGCACACGATCTCCGCGAGCTTTTAACACAAGCAATGCTACATATTTGGCTATGCTGTGTGCAAATATAGTTGCAATCGGTGCACCCTTGCCTGACCTACGCGAGCTTCTAAATAGCTGTTCCAGTACATACAGTACGTACTGAATGGATGATTTCAATACTTGCCTCTTTCGGCGTGATCGTGTAGGCGCTACGCGTCATCGATCTCCGAGAAATTTTGGCATAAGATACAACACATATAGGGCTATGATGTGTGCAAATATCGCTGCAATCGGTGCACCGACACCTGATCTATGCAGGTTTTCACGTAGTTAGTCTAGCATATGTACAAGAGAAAGTTTGGTACGATTTCAGTGTTGTGGGTCGGCCCGCCCGGCCCGGCCCGTAAAATTTTATTCTGGGCCCGGCCCGGCCCGGCCCGAAATTTTTTGAGTCCCGGCCCGCCCGGCCCGGCCCGCGGGCCGGGCCAGACCGGGCCGGGCCACGGGCCCGGGCGCCCGTTGGAATCCCTAGTGCAAAGTAAAATTGCACCATTTCTTGTGGAATAAATTTGACTTGTCACTCCTAAACTTATTAACTTAGGAAAAATTGATAGTATGTGAAGTTTTAACGAAGAAGACTCTAATTCTTGGTGAGAATCTGCACCACAAAACAATACGCTCAATGTTTCAATGATGAAAATACCGCCGTCATCGCCGCACATAGTGTGCCACGTAAGTGCTTCTCGGAGTTCTGAATTTGGGTATTATCGACACTACCCCGTCGCCTTTAGTTGACGTTAACGCAATAGCTGCTTTAACTTATTTCGCTTCATTTCACGAACTGCAAATTTGACTCATAAATTTGCGCTAGTGAATGCGAAGTGTTGTATGACTTCTGGAAAAACATTGATGTCAACACAACGCATTAACTGCTAACTTTGGCTTTCTGATGTGCAGAAACGGAGATTTCTACTTGAGTTTACTTACATGGTTTACCCGGTTTTATGTCCAGGTACTTACCCGGTTTTCGGAAAACTGGGTATACTTTTACTTACCCGGTTTTAGAATTCTCAAAGTTGCCATCACTACTTTGGGCCAAAGTAGGGTGTGCGCGGCAGGCCATAACTAACGCTGTGGTGAACCGATTTTACTGAAATTTGAAACGTGATATCAGGATACTTTGGGGTATAACTGGTGTAAAAATTATCAAAATCGCCCACCCTGTACAAAACCTCGAATTTTTCATGTGCACCCCAAATCAGTGCGTGTTGCGTGATCATGGCAAAACACTCACCGCGCCAACACACTCCGACAGGGGTATCCAACGATGCATAAATCATTTGGGTTTCCCAACGCACTAAGTCTGCAGACTCAAATAACCTTCAGTCTCTGCCTTTCTTGAACAGACTATAGCAAACAAACTATGGGCGGTAAAGCGAACCGAAGTAATAGATCAAGTGAACGCGTCCATATGTATCGTGAGATGAATTAGCGTTTTGTTGAGTTCCCTAATTCCCTGTGCGCTCGAAGCTAAGCGTACTTTGCGGTTGTCCAAATTCAAACTGACTACGGTAACCTATGACAATTCAAACAGTGCTTTGGCGCCTTTCCTCGCCGACCAATCAACGGTTACTTACGACGGCGCCCCGCGGCGAATTTGGCGGGAGAGAGGTTGTTTTTGACAGCGTGCGCTTTCGTTTTCTCAGTCAGTTCATTCTGGTCTTTCGAGTTTTGCATTTTGATTTGACTTTCAAAAGGAGAAGTGAACTCATATTGGCGTCTGGTTCAAGAAGAGGGACAAAGTCCTGGCGGACGCGTTCAAGGACCCCGTCCTCAAGATCGCCGCCTGCCTGCCACGTGGTGACCACTCTCCTCATCGTCCACTTGTTTCTCCCGAGCATCGGCTTACTCTAACGGCGTGTTCTATAGTCCATTCAAGAAAGGCGTGCACTGGGTGGTTTTTCGAGTCTGCAGACTTAGTGCTTCGGGAAACCCCAATGATTTATACATCGTTGGATACCCCTGTTGGAGTGTGTTGGCGCGGTGCGTGTTTGACCATAATCACGCAACACGCACCGGTTTCAGACGAATATGAACCAGGCAAGTCGTCCGGGGGACGCAGTATACTCCACAAATTTGAACTCCTTTCCCAGTAAACCAATGCTCACAATTGAACTCCCATCGCCAATGCGCACTCACAGAGCACTCCAATCAGAATTTCTTAATACTGCACTTGTCTACAGGCTTGCGAAGGAGCATGACTATGTGGGTTGAAGGTTCGCACTACAGTTGTATGGCGCAACTTGCTGAAATGCATCCAGGCGTCTGAACTCCACTGCTACACACTCCGCACAAAGATCGTCTTCGGTTGATAAGTGTTGCTTCGGTGTCCTGAGAGCCTGAACGTAATGCACGTTTGTGATTTGGTATGAGCGGATACTGGCGAAGTGAAGGTCTTCTGGCAGACCCAGAAGCCACACTGGGAAAGCAAAGTGCAGCGTACAGCATTGGGAAGTGACCGCATGCGAATGAGCAGTAGGCAAGGCACTAAGCGAGCGCGAGTACAAGTGCGTGTGTCACTAGCAATGAAATCACTACGGAAAGTTGAATAGCTACCAAGGGTAGGAAGCGCACGCGACGTAGCACCGACCGAAGCACACCAAACAACAGTCTCCACGGCAACAAACAAGGTGTTTTGCCAATAACTCAAACAACGGAGACAAGGCCACTGGAGGAGAGATGTGCGCCTACGGGTTACGGTAGCCTAGCTATTGAGCGTGGTCAGCAGGCTGTGATGATCGCTGTAGTAGCTGATGATGGCCTGCGTGGGCTGGCCGACAGCGCCGTTTCTGGCCCAGATGTGGTCGATGGACGACCCGTACATGTGCGTGGGGCCGACGTCGAGGTGGGCGAAGGAGCGCTTCTCCATCCAGGCGAGCAGGCGCCGCCTCTCGGTCGACTCTCTCCCCAAGTTGACGTTGAAGTCCCCAAGGATCACCACCTTCTGGTCGGTGGGCTCGGCGGGCAGCAGGCGTTCCAGATGCTCCAGAAGAGTGGCCAGGGGACGACTCGGAGACCTGTAGAGGCCCAGCACGCTGCAGCCGCCCAGGGGGAAGAGCACTGCTTCTACAGCGCCACCATCGGCTGCTTCTCTTCGAATGGGCAGCTCCGTCTTCGAGTAGACTCCCAAACCCCAATTCCTGTGCAAGCAAGCAAAGTGAGCAAGGCCCAAGCGAAGCGTGGACAGTAGCACAAGAAGAGGGAACAGAGGGCATGTAAATGTGGTGGCACTACATACTACCAACTGCAAAGAAGCACTCGGTTTGTCACTACTCACTCCATTTGGCCGGCCGCGAGAGAGAAGTAGGCGAAGGGGAAGCCGGGCAGGGCCAATCTGTCGGCGTCTGCCTGCGAAGCGTGCGTCTCGGCCAGCACGAGAACGTCGGCGGCCAGCAGGTTGCTCTCGGCCGCCAGGTACTTGAGGTTGGTCCGCAGGGAGACCACGTTGTGGAAGACCACCGTCGGCTGCACCACTGCCCCAATGTCAGCCACAATGGTCTCAGGGGCGTTCTCGGGCCTTCTGAATGAGCAGAACACAGTCTTTCCTTGTGGTAGACAATGCCCCAATGAGCAGCTCGATGTGAGGCAGAGCAGCCAACCTCTCCCGAGCCATCTCGTCCCTGACGTCGGCAGAAGCGCTGAAGTGCTCCCTCTTGAGGCTGATCAGATAGAGGCCTTGCAGGGTCGTGACGCGGCTCAGCAGCACGTAGAGCATGCCGTCAGTGACGTAGTCGCGTGTGCCCTTCTTTGCGGTGGGCGTGAAGTCCCCCACCAGCTCTCGCGCCTTCCCACCCTGCCACTTGTGGATCGTCTTCGCCCCAGCCGGTTTCAGGGGTATCTGGTCCCGAGTGATCACTGAATGCCAAACACTGCTTTCTCAAAACCAACCGACACTTGCCACATGATTACTGCCTGGCCTGCTTCGCGCAATACATAGGTTAGGGGGCAGACCACGCTGCTTTCAAGAAGAGCGGACTTACTGGCTCCGTGAGCCGTGGTCAGGACGAAGTGCGAGTGGTTGTCGATGGGCGTAACCAGCATGCCAGAGCAGCTGGCCGGAATTCGCGCGTTCATAGAAGCGCGCCGCTTCTCCCCACAGGCGGGATCGTGAAACTCGACCCAGACCCTCCGCTTCTTCTCTTCGATCTCTCTGACGATTCCGCTGGCCCCGTTTGTTAGTCCGTCACTGAAGAAAGCGGCGCGGGTGCGTTTCGTAAGTGCTAATTAGCGCCAAGAAGCATAACCAATTATAGACTTCATGACACACGGACACTACCCTAGAGGCTTCTCCCCCCCCCCCCTCCCCACCTGGTGTCGATGTTGGCAGTGACGTCGACCTGTTGGTTGATGGCCATGGTGACCACCCTGGCAGCATTGCCAGTGTCTTGGCCGCCTGGCTTCTTAGCGTCCTTGTTGGCTATGGCGGCGACGGCCGTGACCTTCTGCTTGCCGCGCAGGGTGGGGGGATAGTTGTCCTTGGCCACAAAGGTGACGCTGCGACTGCCCGACGACACCAGGTAGTCGTGGAGGTGCCCATTCCAGAAGCCGACCCGATCGTTTACGGGAGCAGAGAAGGCGAGCACGCCCTGCCTCTCGCCGACCATTTCCAAGGCTCTCTCGACAGTGATCTGGCGCGACTGGAGGATCTGCAGGTCGGCCTCGTCCACCTTGCCCTTCTCCACTTCTCTGACGCGGTTCAGCAGCTCCGCCCAGGGCTGGTCCTCCTTCTGTCGCATCACCTCTGTCAGTTCCACCAGTCGAAACTGCCCCCACCGATCGTAGAGGCCTTCCGCCAAATCGCTGGGGCATGTCGCTTTCGTCTTCTGCCTTCTCTTGGGCCTTGACTCTCCGCTCTGCGTCTCTTCCGTCTGGTGTCGCCTCTCCTCCTTCGCCTTCTGCTCAGCCTTGTACTGCTTCAGGGTGTCCTCAAAGACCCAGGCGCCGCCCACGGGCTTCAACTGGAAGAGGTCGCCGAAGGCGACGACGTGGAGACCAGCGAAGGGCTCTTTGACCAGGAAGATCTCTTGCAGGCGGAGGTCCATGTAGCGCAGCATCTGCTTGGAGACCATGCTGATCTCGTCGATCACCAGCATCTTCACGTGGCGAAGGGTCAGGCGGAGGCTGTTGCGCCGCTCGTCCCCCAAAGACCTGTACTCGGTCATGGTGGGCTTGAATCCCAGGGCAAAGGCCGTGTGAACGGTGGCTCCTTTGACCAGGAAGGCAGCGCAGCCTGCAAGGTGACTTATGTACGTACATACAGTTGTGCAAGACAAACGCATTCAACTCAAGTTAGTTAGATAGCATGGCACAACTGCTACCTACACACTCTTGTACCTCGCAGTTATGTATACTGTACACTATGGGTGTACGGTAGTGCCACTCTCACCAGTGGGAGCGACAACCAGAACCAGAGGTTGGGTGTCGCAGTCTCTCTGAGGCAGGCCACCAGTGGGCGCTCTCTCCAACTTCTCGTAGTGGCGCGTAACGGAGCGGATCAACTGGCACGCCAGCACCGACTTTCCCGTTCCCGCCCCACCTGACACGAACAGTCGCAAGGGGCGGTCCTGCGTCTGGATCCACTGCAGCACCTACAAACGATCAAGGCACGTATAGTGTGCAGTCCACAATGTCTACATAGAAATTAATTGACACCAGTTATTTCTACTGCATGAACAGAAGTATCTCAGATACCAACGAATAAGATACCAACAACTTCGACGGCGAAACTTCTGGTGTTTTAGAGATCATTACAGTCAATAACTTACGTAGAGCAGGGTGCGGCGCTGCGTGGCGTTCAAGGCGAGGATGTTGTCCCTCTGGTCCTCAAGGCAAGAGACGATCGTGTGGGCGGGCCCGTCCAGGTCCCTTCTGGCAGCACCCAAGTCAGGGCCCATATCACCCTCCCCCACGTGATCCTCCTCCTCCTCCTTCTCGCCCATCTCCTCTCGTTCCTCAGCCATCAGAAGCTCGTCCTCAGCCTCCTCCTGTTGCGCCTGAGGGGCCACAATGGGCATGAGGTCCTCCTCTGACATCTGGTGGGCCTGGGCTATGGCCTCGTCCATCTCCGCCCCCTTGGGCTCGAAGAAGAGGAGACGACGGTGCAGGCGCCCGCCACCCACGGTGTTGTCCAGCTTCAGCTCAGACAGCCAGCGGTCCTCGTAGCTGTCGTACTTCTGCGTCTTCCTCGTCTTGGGGTTTCTGCCCCATTTGAGGGCCTCCTCCTCCGAGAACTTCCGCTTCTTGCCCGCTTGACTGGTGTAGAAGGACTGGCGCCAGGGGGCGAACAGCATCAGCCTCTCCCTGAAGTACATGCAACTGGTGAATTAGCCATGCCAATACAGAACTAAACAGTTTCCTAGCTTTTCGTTTCTCAAAGGATAAAGCGTAAGCCTGCAATCCCAATTGGCAGCAACTACAGTACTCTACATCCAAGGAAGCACCCACTCAGCTATGTAGATACCTGTGTAAACAACTTTGTCAACCTGTAAAAGTTGTCTGAGTCTTTGTCTCTGTTGTAGCGGACGGAGCGGATGATCTTGGGCACTCGGCGCTTCTTCAGCACACCCCCGGGGCAGACGATCTCCTTGGGAAGGGAATCGGCTTGCTGCTCAGCCGAGTCGATCAGCTGCACCGCCGTCACTGACTCCAGGGGGCCTTCCGTCTCTTCCGCCTCTCTTGCTGCAATGAAAGCCAGCTTTCTTAACATTAGTCAGTGCACACAGGTAACACAACACCTATCTACTACATAGCACAGTCACAGTAATGTGCTATCCAATAGCGTTGTGGCATCTTGCAACTACTGTCAGAACGCCCAGTTTCCTACCAACCAGCGACTTCCTCTTCGTTCTCCTTGTCGTAGTCTTCGTCAAAGTCGTCGTCGTCCTGCTCCACCTTCTCCTTATCCGAGCACCAGTTGTAGCAGGAGACGAACTCGGCCAGGGAGAGCTCCTCCGCCGCCTTGGGACGCTCGCTGTACCTGCACAGAATAACACATGCTGTACCTGTGCTGTACCTCCTTTCTATCACTCTTATGAGTAAATAGACACACAGAAGGATAGAAGGCCTTGAGGAGAAGTGAATGGGGGGGGGGGCCGAGGGAGGGAAGAGGGGAGGGAAGCGCACCTGCGGACGACTCCCTTGTAGAGGACGTCCTTGCTCTTCTTGTCCTTCTCCTCCAGCTCCAGGAGGTCGGGCATGCTCTTCATCAGCTGCACTCTCTTGTCGCTGGGCGCCGTGGCTATGAAGACCACCTGGCGGGAGCTCTTGTGCAGCGGCAACTTCAGCACCAGGTAGGCCGCCTCCTGCTCGCACAGCTCCACCGTGTTCACGAAGGCGTTGAACACGCGCCTGCAAACAGACACACACTTGAGGATAACGCGGAGTGAGGTGACGAGTGGAGCAGCACTATAGCTACAACAAGCTACAGTAATCTGTTACAGTAAGTGAATAGCAACTGGACGCATATCCAAGCGTCTCCCCACCCGCCTGCCAACCTCAGTTTTTCCTTGAAGTTGCAGCCCTGCGAGACAGCCTCCTTGATGGTCAGTCGGAGCAGTTTGCTCACATCTGTGCTGAACTTGCCCACATACTGGACCACGTAGCCGCACGCCTGAAAACAAGCGTTGCAACTTGAGTGAGGTGGAGCCGCCACTCAATGTCACTCACACCACTAGATCGCTCACTTGCTCACTCACCAACCACCCACTCACTCATTCACACCTGCTCTGCAGTTACTGACTCACTTCGTAGTCATTGGTGATGTACTGGATGTCCATATTGGCTCCCCACATCTGAAACAAGTGACAAGTTTTCCAAGTTGAATGAGAGACGACCATTGTTCCTTCTCCTCCTCCAATCCACTAACCCACCTCCAGCAGACTGGGGTTGAAGGCGTTGGTCCTGAGGTCTCTGCACTCTCGGCGCAGCAGCACTTTGACCTTTTTGAGCTTGGAGCGAATGGCCAGCAGGTAGTCAGCCTCGGACAGGCCCAACTCCTCCAGCATCTGCTCGAAGGTCAGGTCGAACACCTCGAAACCCTCCTTCTTCTCCTTCATCTGGCCCATCTTCGAGGCCAGGTAGTTGTCCACCTTCTCCAGATTCTTGCCCAGCAGACCACGGACGTGGCGCGCCGCCTTCTGAAGAGGCGTCGAGAAGTATACGTCCAACGTACATAGATAGAAGCTGCGACCCAGCACGTCAACACGCACCGACTACCATAAATCCTCCAACAAGCGCCCCGGGCGCTTATTTTCTCAATCTCCCTCTAGGAGGGGCGCTTTATGGAGGGAGGGCGCTTATTGGAGGATTTACGGTAATGAATGGTGATTCATAGCGTGGTCAGTGCAATGTTCAGATGCTATTCGTGCTGACTGACTGTTGGTGGACACGCTTCGCGTACGCATGCCAGTAATTATGTAGCAAACAACCGCAGAAAGTAGGGTGCTATCGTAGCAACCTCGATGTCTTCCTCCGTCTCTTGCGTGGCGGGCTGCCTGCCATCCCGGGGGCCCTCCGCCACTGCGCCACCAGCGTCCTCTGCTGACTTGGCTACCGCAGGAGCGCTCTCGCCCATTTCACTGTCGTCCTGAAACGTCCCAGAGTTTGTATTGTACAGTCCACTGTCCCACCCATATCCACTGCAGTGGACATTCGTTAAGTGAGAACTATCTTACATGTAGCTTCTCTCCATTCTGTGAAACTAATCAATACGCTCACCTGGAGCCAGTTGAGATCCGAGAAGCTTTCAGTGGTGCTGACAACCACAGTGTCCCCCAACTGAGGCCCTCGAATCTACAAATACACATTAGTAGATGTGAGCTAGCAGACGAAACTGGCTACGTGTAGGTAGCATTGGCGCTCACCAGACGCTCGAAGTCTTCCCTGTCGAGCGGCCGCATCACTGTCGTCTCCCTCATAGGGTAGACTGAACAAAGTGTTCACTCTTTGTAGACATACTGTACCTGTGTTTCAAAAGAAAGGGGGAGGGGGTGCACGAGGGGTAAACCTACTGGGGAAATTGAAGCGGCAGACGGTCTTCTTGCCTACAGTCTTTCGACAGGTGGCTCTGTGTCGGTGCATCTGCAGGGACATGTCGATTCCCAGAGCCTCTGCAATGCAAACGCCCCATTTCAATCTTCTTCTAGTGACAGACTGACACAGGTGAACACATAGACCACATCACACAAGTTGTAGGAGTGTCACACAGTAGTACAGTAGTAGTCTATTCTCAAGTCAGTCAGTCAACTCACTGGCCGCTTCCGAGTCGCAACTGATATACTTGTCGACGAAGGTGCAGACGTCGTCATCGGAGTCCTCGTCCACGTGGGGCGCCCCTTCCACATAGAAGAGTCCGTGCATGTGGGCGGACCCCCTGCAAGTAGATCAACTCTAGAGACAGCTGCATTGTACATCAGACAAACAGGCAAACGGTGGGAACTGCGGCGAGAAGAGGTACCTACTCGAGACTGACTTTGGGGGGAGGGGAGGGGGAGGGAACGAACGAGAGGTGGGGGGGGGGGGCGTTTGAGGGAATGAACGAGGAGGGGCGGTTGACGGACCGAACGATGGTGGGATGGGGGATTTGAGGGAACGAACGAGGAGGGGGTGGGAGGAGGGGGGGGGGGGGGGGGGGGGGGGGGGTTGAGGGGGAACGAACGAGTGGTGGTGGTGGGGGGGGGGGGGGGGGGGGTTTTTTGAGGGACTGAACGAGGGGGGTGGGGCGGGAGGGGAAGACCGAGATGGGGGGAGGGGAGTTTGAGTGAGGGAACCAGAGGAGAGGGTAAGAAAGACGGAAACACAAGAGTGGGGGGCAAGCAAGGTGGGAAGAGGGAGCCGTAGTGGGAGAAGGGGGTAGAGTAGGAAGGGAAAGGGAGGTGAGAAGAAGGGGGTGGAATTGGCTACCTCAGCTGGAACTCCACTCGGACGATGCTGTCTGTGATGGTGCCCAGGGCTCCAGGTCTGCCCTGTCTCAGTAGGGTCTGTTGGGCGGCGTCCAGTTTGTAGGCGAAGTGTCTGGCCACGAGAACTGGCGAGGCCTGGATCAGGCGACACTTCTCCACCCAGCTCAAATCGGCCGCCTCCTGCAGACTGATCTCCTGGCCGTCAACGTCTGCCTTCAGCGTCTGCAGCAGCGACGACCAACGCGTCTCGGCCGCCGAAAAAGTGACGAAGAACGTGGGACTGCCTAGCATCCTGAAACGCAGAGGAGAGAAGCTACAGTATCTCTTTGATTGCCACAAGTACAGTACCAAACGCACATACATCTTCGCAAATAGCAAACTGTTGCACTTTCGTTTGAACCAAGGCAGACACACACCGCAGCATGGCGAAGGCGTCCCTCTTGAAGTTGGCCCAGTAGGCAGGGGACAGTCTCAGAGGGGCGAGCAGCCGGTAGCCCTGGTCCTGCAAGAGAAGCCATTACTTACAATTGATTGTTTGGCACAGACAGCTGAAGAGGGCGCGCGTGTATCACCTTGAAGATGAGACTGTTCATCAGCTCTCCTCCATTGGCCAGCAGCTCTTCCACAGACTTGCCTGCGACCCCTGTTCCTTTTCGCATGGCAATGCTAGAAGCGTGAGAACACTGTTAGAAGACAGTGTTTCTTATTGAAAGAGGACAGGCTTCCCCACCGAATGCCATCTATGGCCATCTCGATCTGACCCCTCTTGGCTGCGTAGAAGAGGAATCGGAGGCTCTGGCGGTAACGAGGGTCGACGTTCATGAGTAGCGCCTGGGCGAACTTGCCGAAAGTAAGCCCTCGGGGCAGCTCAATCGTCTTGTCGGCGAAGAGGTCAGGGAAGGCCAGACTGAGGACGCTGTTGTCCTTGTACAGGGACAGGGGGTGCTGGCCCTCGCCTGGCGCCGTCTCCAGCCGCATCTCCCCCTCTTCTCCCCCAGTCTCCCCACTGCGCTGGCCTGCCTGCGCTCCACTCCTCTCTCCCTCCAGCAACTGTCCACGTGGGGCGGCGCCTTCCCCATCTCTCTGGGCGCGCATCTGTTGGAGGAGTTGTCTGCCCTCAGCCTCCTTGAGAACGTCGACGCAGTCGGCCATGTCCTGCGCTATCAGCATCGTCTCGCGTGGGACCATGCCGACCTCCTCCGCGTCAGGCACCTCCTCCCACTCCTCGTCTGAGTCGTCCGACTCCTCCTCCTCCTCCTCTCCGCCCTCTCCACTACTGCCTGTCTCCCCTCTCTGCACTGGAGACGCAGCCGAGTCCCTTTCTAACTGTGCCCCAGAGGGGGGTCCCTCTGACTCCACGTCTACAACAGAACACAAGATGCAAACGATAACCACATGGGTAGGCGGGAATGAGCTTAGGGGTGGGGACGGGGTGAGGGAGTTATCGAGGGAGTAGGGGCTATTTGGCCCCCTTCGATGGGGGGGGGGGGGGGGGGGGTGGCGGTGCGCAGGGGGAGTATCCAGAACAGGGTAGGTGGGGGGGGGGGGGGTCACACGACGCGAGAGGGGGGGGGGGGGGGGGTCTTGAGGCGTTGCGGCGGGGAAAGTGACTATTAAAGAGGGGTGGGGGTAGGTTGGGGGGGGGGGGGGGGTGGCCGCAAAGGATGAGGCTATCTGTCCCCTAAGAGAGGGGAGGGGAGGTGCAATGGGGGATCCAACGGTTCTCTACGGGGGCGGGCACATATTGTAGCTCGAGAAGGGGGGGGGGGGAGAGGGGGGAAGGTTGGTGTGGAGAAGGAGGCTATTTGGTCCCCGAGGGGGGGGGGGGGCGGTTGCAGGATCCACCGATTCCCTAAGGGGGGGGGGGGGGGGGGGTCAACACTTTCACTCGAGAATGGCTCCATGAGGGGGGGGGGGGGGGGGATCCACTGGTTCTCTCGATATGGGGGGGGGGGATGGTTCACTTCCCGCTTGAGGGGAAGGGGGGCCTACAACCCATACCCCTTACATAACCTCTACCTTACACTACCTTACAGTACCTGGAGCTCAGTCTTCAGCAAATTCTACTAACGTGGGTACACGTAAGGTCATCTGCGTCCTTTACCAGCAGTGTAGAGCTCGTCCGAGTAGTTGGGGTCGATCAGAGGGTTGTAGTCTTCCAGGCAGGTGATTCCCTCAGCTCTGTAGGCCTCCGAGTTCTCCAGCAGGAAGTGAAGGGCGTCCAGGACTCGCTTGGGCCGAATGTGCTCTTTGGCGTAAGCCTGAAGCGCATCGTTATTCCCCATTGGAATCGTAGAAAGCCACTGAAAGCTCTGCAGTGAACGGTTCTTACAGTCTTGTACTGGAGCCGCCGTTTGAACTCGACGAAGATCGTGCCCACTTCGTCCAGCCGTCTGGGCAGATAGGGCACCGATTTGGAGAAGTCGGCGGCAATATTGATGCAATTGCCTGCAAATCATGGTGTGTTCGCTATCTTACAACCTTCTGTAGCTCGCGCGACTTGCATACTGTAGACACATTCTCAGAGTCCAACAGTTCAACCAAACAACAGTTGAATCAACCAACAACCACACCTTTGAGCGCCACTTGACCACCACTGGGGCGCTGGACCAGTTTCTGGAAGATGATTCTGGGACAGATGAGCAGCACCTCCACCTCTGTCAGACCCGACAGCTCTGGGGGAAGTGGAGGCAGGTCGAGAGGTCCACCGGGCAACGCTTCCAGGGTGACCCTCCTGCCGGCGCGAAGGCACTGGGCGCAGTTGCGACAGATCCAAAGGCCAGGCTCTGCCACCAGGGGGTGGTCAGTGTCGCGCTGGTGCTGCCGGATATTCCCCACTTCCACCTCACTCTTGATAGAGGCCACCTCCTTGACCGAACGGGGATAGAAGATCCTGAAGTGTGCCTTTCGCTTTGGCAGCAAATACGTATCGAATCACAAACACTGGCGCACAGAGTGTGTGAGTACGTTAAGGAAGATCGCTGACGCACATCAGCATGGGAGATCAGTGCAAATCCCAGCTGTGATATACCTAATCATTAAAAAGCAACCATAATTAAAGAGATAACAGAGCTGCAGTGCAGTCGATTCGCGTCAGCCGTTTCGACTATCGAGCGCTTTGTGTCGCCTAATCCAGCCATGTTCACTTGTGGTGTATTGAGAGCGTTCTAGCTATACCAGCCATCCCATAGTAGTCCAACAGCACTCAAACCTGAGACAGACGCAGCAGGGGAAGACGCAGGGCTGCGACGTCAGCTCCAGGAACTTGGACTTCATCTTCTCCAGCTCTCGCTCGGCCACCAGCTCGGCACCATCGGCCGTCTGTCCATCAGATTGGTCAGCGTCTTCGGCCCGCTTCGCCCGATCACTTCTCACGGCTTGCTCGCTCACTCCACTGGCTCTGGGCCGTTTCGCTGGGACGATGGCGCTGGCGTCAGAATCAGCGCTCTCTTGGCTCACGTCCTCCAGCAGCTCCTCAACCGCCTTCTTTCGCCTGGACGCGCCGTAGAACAAGGCAGACCTCACAGCGTCCGACTGACGCCCTTTCTTCCTGGCCTCTCTCATCCGCTTAGCCGACGACGTTGGGGTCTGCAAACCATAAGGGTGAAATGACGCCACCTACACCAGTCAAACCGGTGCAGCGCAAATGTCAGCTGTTCAGATCAGACTATGTGTAACGAAAGCAGCAAATGCAGACCTCCGTCAGTTGCTTGAATGGACTCCAGAGTAGGTCGAAGCTCTCGTCGATATTGTGGAATTCCTTGTAGAGCTCAGCGAACCGAAGGCGCTCGCGTTGAATGGAGAAGTTCGCCACAAACGTGACGTCCTCCACCCTGCCGCTCTCAGCATGGAGCAACTGCTCGTAGTAGGAAAGGACAAACACTCCACAGGATACGCCATCAGTTTGAGGCTGCTGCGGGAATCCGGTCGGCAAGGGGCATCTCAGCAGAAAAGCTGGATGGTCGATAATCAGACCAGATTTGAGCTCGTAGTGGCCGCCGCCGTCCAGCCAGCTCATGAATGACTGCAGGGCTTCCACTGGCTTCTTGCAGTTGTAGCTCGCCTTGGGATCAAAAGCCCAGATGGCCCCACCAGTGGTCGACTGCTCCTTGTTCCTTCTGGCATAGAACAGAATCCAGTGATCCTCGTTTGCATGCCAGAGGAAATAGAGGTGTCTCAGTTGTGAAGCTGCCAGCTCTTCTCGTCGGGCCATGGGGATCTGCTGGCCGTGGAGGCCCGCCTCCCTGGCCAATCTCTCCCAGGCAAAGGTCCAATTGCCGTCGTTCTCGTCCCTCTGCTGGCTGTTGAGGAGGGACGTCAAGAAGTCATCCACCAGGAAGACGCGAGAGTGGGGGCCGCCCGCCTCCACTTGCGCCGCTGCTGCAGAGCAGTCTTCAGCAGTGTCGCTGGCAGAGTCCGCCCGCCTCTCCATCTCCTGTCGGATGTCGTCGATTTGAAAGTTGGTCAGTTCGCTGTCGGCACAGAGGGCCAGCTCCATGTACTTGATCAAGGAGCTGATCTTGGTGCTGTAGTTGTCGCCCGGTTGTTGCACTGCAGATGGACAGTTATTGGTGCCACTGGTGACACAGGTGCAGACTATTGAAACGGGGGGGGGGGGGGTGTTCTACCAAAATGCAACCAAAATTTTGCGATTGTGCAAATCTTTCGATGATTTTCTGGGGTGGAGCCCCCAGCTGAGACCTTCCTCAGGCCCATGGCTGTGGAACGGAGGGAGGGAAGGTGTGGTTTAAGACAACAAACCTGCAATCAGTGTGTACTCAGCGGGCCCTGAGGGATGGTCTTTCACCTCGTTGACATCGACATTCCCAAGACGTTGCTTCAGTTGGGCTACGGTAATGTTGCCCCTATTGAGGCCAAACCCACCAGTGCCAATTGACGTTGTCTGAAGCAACAACATTTCTGTTCGTCAAGTGTACGACATAGGACTTTCAGCCTACCACAATGAATCTGCCTACCTTACTAGCTGACATCAGGGCGTCCTCAGCCACTCTGTCTTTGTCCACAGACAGAATTCTGCTGTGACGCAGCCGATACAGAAGGCGCCTCAGCTGTCTTTGACGTTTCTGCTGCCCCGTGGGCGTCACAGCAGGCTCTGTAGAGGAGTGACACGCACGCACTCCACAGTTCAACTGCACAGCAGCTACTATGCGTACAAAACACGCTCAAAAGAACCCATACATTGCCAGTTCGGGCTGCATACCAGTCTTCTCGCCAGAAGGCATCACGTCGTCCAACAGGGAGGCCTCTGGCCCGCTGCTCCGAATGGACGAGAAGGCTGGAGAGAACGAATCTGCCGCTTCGCTGCCAGTGGCGCCACAACGACTGTCTGTGGCAGCAGATGCGCTCACTAGCCTCTGCCTGGCCCCCCTGCCCACCATTGGAGTAGACGACGCCAAGGGCTGGCCCTTTGCCTAGGTAGCAATGCTTACTACACTGTATTCAAGGCAATTCCATTACTACTTCGCAATGACATAACATCGACCATACTGTTCTTTCTCTTTCTGCCCTCACCTCTGAAGCAGGCAGAGGGAAGAAGAAGGGCAGCGCTGACTGGTAGGCGATTAGATTGGCCTGGTCGAATAGGCAAAGGATGACGCAGTCGACCTACAACAGGCACCACCATCACTACAGAAGTAAGCTAATATTGGCGAACGAGAGAGAGAGAGAGAGAGTAAGCGAGCCACTGCTCAGCGCTCACGCGTTCGTGGTTTCTGTTCATCCACTCGCGAATCTCTCTCAGTGCCACTTTGGCTGCCGCCAAATTGCCAAAGCCAAAGACGCCAGTCGCGACACAGGGAAACGCCTGGTAGAGAGAGGAGCGGAATGAGAAATGAATGGAGTGTGACCAGTTCAACTACCATATGCCAACGGTTGCTTTGCTTACCACGCTTCGAAGTCCTCTCTCTCTCACTTGCTTCAGACAGTTTCTGTAGCAGGCGGCCAGTGTTTCTGGTCTCTTGTCTCTGGGGCCCACCGTGTGAATAACATCTGCAAGTGTGACTCTACATCCTAGGGATGACAGATGACCCAACTACAGTTACACTGTATCAGCCATCAACGCACACTTGCAGGGCAGCTGGTGTCCGGCCGTCACCTTGGCGCACCCAGGAAAGCAGGGGGCGAGGGAGCGCGCCTCTGCCGTCAATCCAGGACCCCCTGCAGTGTGAATGGCTCCGTCCACGCCTCCACCACCTGAATACAGTACACCTACACATGTATCGCGGGGCCTGCCGCGCTTACAAATGATACACTTTTCACCGTCCTTTGCCTATTTGTGCAATTAGTACACTTTTGACAGCATCTAGCACTCGTTGGCCCTTCGATTGCCCCTTTGAGCTTCCACCCCACCCCCCACCCACCCCCGCAGTAACTCACACTTGTTGGCCTTTTACTGGCAACAATCTTCCTCTCCAAAAGCACCCACCACCCAGATTCTCCTTGGCGGCATTGACAATGGCGTCCACGTTCAGCTTCACGATGTCTCCAGTGTACAGCTTGATCTTGTCGTTCAACGTTTCGTCTGGCGTGTACTCGTCAGCTCCTGAAAGGCGCAGCAATCGACCCCCGAGTAATCTACAGTATGCACATTGACAACTGATCATCCTTTAAGGACACAATTTCTTGTCAAACTGGCACCTATGTAGTCATGTCAACTTCAAAATAGTCTAATCATCACAAACTTGACGAAGCGTGGAGCCGCTGTCTGTCTGCCATCTGCGGCCAGGACAGAATTTCAGAAATGGTAACGCTCTCGTCGCTGCCAGAAGCCACAGCTGGAGCACCAGAACCTTGGTAGGCCAACAACGCTACCTTTTGAAAGAGCTAAAGAAAGATTCACTTTTTCGCACTGTCAAATGAGGTGCATCATTTCGACATCAAATAATGAACTACCGTCCAATCAGAGCTCTCCAATTTGAGCTTGTCCGTCAAGTTGTTGAACACATTGCGCGCTTGGCGTTGAGCCGCTGCAACACCCTTCTTTCGCGCGTTACTCAGAAACTGATCAAACACGAGATCCAGTGTTCCACCAGCATGCGATTTCAACATGATGAGTCCTGCAATGTTAGGATTACGGTACCTCGATAGCCAAACAACCTCACTTCCTCAGGTGCAGTTGATAAAGGGCAACTGCGTTCACCTGGCGTCATCTTGTCGCGACCGCCAATCGCTTGTTCGAAAGATTTAGTTATCAGCACGTCAGCGCTTGATTCAGTCGGCTGAAAGCCAAGTAGGATGGCAGCATGCATTTTTGGCACTCCTCCCCTCCAAAAGGGAGGAGTGCTATAGTGATGGTGCGGATTCTGTGTAAATTGGAACGCTCATAAGTCGGGCTAGAGTTGGCCGATCGGGGCGAATTTTTTTTTATTCGATAGGTCTCGGGAAGGCGCAGGGTGGATCGAAGGTCTCGACTTCCGTCCGGGACCCGATTTTTGGCAAGTTGCCAAAAACCCGGTTTTTTGGCCTCCGGCGAACTTTGGACGCTTAGAATAGTGTTCCGGTAGAACGGAGCGAGACGAGCTTTGGGCCAAATATGTAAAAGACATTGGGCTATCCGATGGTAGGGGCGCAGTCGGGCTGGGTCCGGGCGTGCCCGGGCTGGGTAGCACTAGCAAAACCGGGTTTTTCGACCCAAAAGTAGGGTTCAGAGTCCCACTCGTAATTTTTTTGCTTTCAAACGTAGGCGCGTGGTATTTGTCGAAGTTGAACAACTTGGATAGATCTTTCCTGAATCAGCGTTAGAATTCCGGTGAGAAGCTGCCCGGGACGGGAAATTCACCCCAAAGTTGGGTCCCGGGTTTCTGGATAAAAGTTCGGGCACGCGTAACTTTTGACAGGAGGCCAATATCGACAAGGGACAAAGACCGTTCGATAGGCCACGTCGAGCTCTACAACTTTGTAATAGATCGTTTCTCTGTAAATGGTCAAATTGTTGGTGAAAATTCAAAAAAATCGATTTTTTGACAAAATTTCAAAATTCTGCCATTCATATCTCTGTGCTGTTCTAATCGATATCGACTATATTGACGGAGTGTTTGAGGCTTATAAAGGTCTAAATCGTGGCAAAGTTACAGTTTTGGGAGGGGTAGTTTTCTAGACAAAAAAAACGGTTTTTGCGACAAACTTTCGGTATTTCGGTGCAAAGTGGGGTCACTTGAGATATTTCGGTGTCAGTTAGTTATTCACGTGATAGAGCATCTAAAGATACGCCATTTTTGTTACCAGCACTTTTTTCGTCCGACGCGTATTTTGGCGGGAAATTTGAATTCAAAATTATGGCTGCCGGATTTGTCCGGGCACCTATCGTGTAGGTACTCGATTCTGGCTTGTCGAGGGCGCTGATCACGAATTTGACGATGCCTTTTCGTTTTGAGATGTGTGGGACCATTTTTGAAGAATTTGCTTGCCACCATACGTGCCCTCAAGTGGAAAACCTGGTTGTATCAGTTCAGCTGAAGCTAGGTGTGTTGTATGTCAAATGTGGGGTATTTGAGGGTCACAATTCCGAATTTTCTATTAATTTTGCGATCGGAATGGCCACTAAGCCTCACTGACATGTCTCTTTGATCAATGGGTAGCATGATTCAACTCCCAAAATGCTTCTGAAAGAGGGGAGGAGTGCCCCGAGGGGCTCTGCCCCCGTCTACTAATCTTGTTCTAACCTCAATCTAACCTCACCCCCGCCCCCTATGTCCCAAACTTAGATCCAACGGTGGTCTGATGGCGCGCACCTCGCCCCGAGCTGGCGGTCTCAGGTGGGCATAGGAAGCGTCGGCGGCAGCCGGCAGTGACACCTTCTGCCGCTTAGCTATCGGACTTCCGCTGCGCGCCATCTTCGCCCCGCGGCCGCGCCCCCCTCGACTCCGG
>JASAMZ010004394.1:40000-52262 GCA_030248115.1 Linhomoeus sp. GSCO2_2 | reverse complement strand
CCTCATTCCCTCTCCCGAGAAAAATTGCGCGGCAGCACCTCTAGAGCAAAAAATTTTCGCCTGCGGCGCTATTTTATAGCATTTTTCGCCCGGCCTCAGCCGGGCGAACCCCTACGAGAGCTTATCGTCCGTGCGTTCGTACGTACGTCCGTCACGCTCTCATATCTCGGCGTTGGAACGTCGTAGGAAGGAGATCTTGGGCTTTATGGATAGGTCTCGACTCACTGGTAATGTTGCTAAGAGACTTCGAAATTCAAAAGTTTGAATTGCGCGCGCTACAGTAATCCGAACGTCAAAACGTAAAACGGCTCTAACTCGTTCGTCTTACGTCGTAGAGCGGCGCGCGATAGGTCAACTGAAAGGTCTCGACGTGCGCTTTCGCTTGGCATAAAAAGTTTCTTAATTACGCAAACACGCAACACGAAAAGCGACATTCTTGCGTTTTTAACGCAGAAATCGCTCTAACTCGCTCAGCGTGCGTCGTAGGGAGACGATCTTGGGTTGGTTGGATAGCTCTCGACTCACTGATCATTTGTTCTTCTATTGGTCGAAACTCAAAAGTTTGAATTTCGCGCGCTACAGTAACCCAAAGGTTCAAAACGCAAAACTTCTCTAACTCGCTCGTCTTCCGTCGTAGAGAGACGATCTTGAGGTCGTTGAATAGGTTTCGGCACACTGATAATTCCGTTAAGAGAAGTCGAAATTCAAAAGTTTGAATTGCGCGCGCTACAGTAACCCGAAAGTCCAAAACGCAAAACGGCTCTAACACGCTCGTCTTACGTCGTAGAGCGGCGTGCGATAGGTCAACTAAAAGGTCTCGACGTGCTCTTTCGTTTGGCATTCAAAATTTTGTTAATTACGCAAACACGCAAAACGAAAAGCGACATTCTTGCGTTTTTAGCATAGGAATCGCTCTAACTCGCTCAGCGTGCGTCGTAGAGAGATGATCTTGAGTTGCTGGATAGCTCTTGACTCACTGATCATTTGTTTCGCCCGCCCTCAGGCGGGCGACACCCTACGAGAGCTCGGCGTGCGTGCGTCTGTGCGTGCGTGCGTGCGTAACGCTGTCAGATCTCGGCGTTGGAAAGTCGTAGAGCGGAGATCTTGGGCTCTGCAGATAGGTCTCGACTCACTGATCATTCCGCTAAGAGGTTTCGAAATTCAAAAGTTTGAATTGCGCGCGCTACAGTAACCCGAAGGTCAAAACGCAAAACGGCTGTAACTCGCTCGTGTTACGTCGTAGAGCGGCAATCGACACGTCAGGTGAAAGCTCTCGACGTGTTCTTTCATGCGCCTGGAAAAGTTTTTTCAATTACGCAAACACGCACGGCGGAAAAAGCCATTCTCGGCATTTTGACGCTAAAATCGCTCTAACGCGCTCAACTTGCGTCGTAGAGAGACGATCTCGAGCTTTTTGAATAGCTCCCGACTCACTGATCATTTGTTCTCTCATTGGACGAAACTCAAGAGTTTGAATTTCGCGAGTTACAGTAACTCGAAGGTGCAAAAGCACAAAACGGCTCTAACTCGCTCGTCTTACGTCGTAGAGTGGCAATCGACACGCCAGGTGAAAGCTCTCGACGTGTTCTTTCATGCGGCTGCAAAAGTTTGCTCAATTACGCAAACACGCACCGAGGAAAACGCCATTCTCGGTATTTTGACGCTAAGATCGCTCTAACCCGCTCAACTTGCGTCGTAGAGAGACGATTTCGAGCTTGTTGGATAGCTCTCGACTCAATGATCATTTGTCTCCCATTAGTGGAAACTCAAAAGTTTGAATTTCGCGAGTTTCAGTAACTCGAAAGTGCAAAAAGCACAAAACGGCTCTAACTCGCTCGTCTTACGTTGTAGAGCCGCAATCGACACGTCAGGTGAAAGCTCTCGGCGCGCTCTTTCATGCGGCTGCAAAAGTTTGTTCAATTACGCAAACACGCACCGAGGAAAACGCCATTCTTGGTCTTTTGACGCTAAGATCACTCTAACCCACTCAACTTGCGTCGTAGAGAGACGATCTCGAGCTTATTGGATAGCTCTCGACTCAATGATCATTTGTCTCCCATTAGTCGAAACTCAAAAGTTTGAATTTCGCGAGTTTCAGTAACTCGCAAGTGCAAAAGCACAAAACGGCTCTAACTCGCTCGTCTTACGTCGTAGAGCCGCAATCGACACGTCAGGTGAAAGCTCTCGGCGTGCTCTTTCATGCGGCAGCGAAAAATTTTTCAATAACGCAAGCACGCACTGCAGAAGACGCCATTCTCGAGATTGTGACACTAAGATCGCTCTTTGCTACATGCAGAAGTGCGACACTGTTTGATTGCTCGTAGTGCGCTCTTTGTAGTCAATTGTTTGGCAAAACTTTAACAAGTTTTTGTCACTTTTTTAAAAGCGTTGCTTGAAAGAGGGATGTTCTTGCTCTAAAAGCCAAATCGCGGGCGAAATCAATATTGCTATGCAATACCCTCTTGCGAAGGGGGAGCTCGTGAAGCGGAGCATGCGGGCGATGAACTCTCGCACTCTCTGCAGAAAGAACGCAACTCTTTGCAATGTCAGTAAAAATGCAAACTCAAGTTTTTAATACCGGAGCTTGTTCTTCTATTGGTCGAAACTCAAAAGTTTGAATATCGCGAGCTACAGTAACCCAAAGGTTCAAACAGCAAATGGGCCCTAACTCGCTCGTCTTACGTTGTAGAGCGGCATTCGTTTGACCGTTTGAAAGCTTACGTTGAGGCAGTTGTTGAACGGTCATTCCCAAAGAAATACTTTGGTTTTTTTTAAACCCTTGTCTTACGATCAACTTTGTCAGCAAAAATAATTAATCCCGGGCGATCCCAATGTTGCCCTGCAACAACCGCTCAGAAATGCGTGTGTCTTGCTCAAAAAAATATTCCCGGGCGATCCCAATGTTGCCCTGCAAGAACCTCTCAGAAAGGAGCGTGTCAGAAGTAGCGCATGAATAGTGGACTCCGGGCGGGCGCGCGTCATATCGGAAAGGCTTCGAAATCCTTTACAAAAGTATCCACTCTTTCACTCTTCCACTTTAAAATACTCACAAACCACTCTGTATTAATAAAACAACTCAACTTTTTTAAAACAGCTTGTTTTGTACAAACATAGGCCAAAATAGGCAAAAATTTTCGCTTGCAGCGCAAATTTTTTCATATGCTTTTATAGCATCTTGGTCCCCCTGTGGCCTCAAAAATTCCGCCCCCCCCCCATTTCAAAATCCTGGATCCGCCACTGCTGTACGGTACCTCGGTTGGGGAGCAGAATCGCGCGTCGGTGCACCACACCGGCTGGGCTTGGGGCTGCAGGGGCTCGTCGTACTTCGAGGGGGCGTCTCCCATGGCTAGTTACAGTAGTCGGTAGTTCGTTGGTTTTGCACAAGAATGTCACTGAAGTACAAAAGAGCGCGCTGGCTCATATAAGCGGAAAGGCCACGCTACAGTGACACATTCGCTGACGCCAATTCGCGCATTACCTAGAATATCTAGAGTATGCGTGAGAAATGACGCACTAGTGCAATTGCGGGAATCTGTGTGCGCTGTGACTAAGCCACAGTGGGACGGGCACTATACACGCAAATTTGAAGGCACATCGCGACGCTGCCTGACGTCGGCCGTCCTACATAGACTGCGCCGAGTGTACCCTAATGGGCGCTGCGCGCTTGCGACAGTCGCCGCCGTCGTTGCGCGAGCGCGCGCGCGGACAATGCTGGCCGCCGACGATATTTTATGCCGCCGCCGCCCAGATAAGTGCGGGGGGGGGCAAGTCGGCTGGTCGGTCGCTCTCAGTCTCTTCTGCGGAGCGCTCTGCGAAGCGACAACCACAACGGCACAGTCAGTGTGACACGCGTGCGGGGACCGCTCCGAAGGTGTGGAAGGAATCTACTCTGCCTACGCAGGTCGTCTGTTTGCCTTCCTCCCCCCCCCCCCCCCCCCCTTGGTATTGGAGGGAGGGGGGGGGGGGGGGGGGGGGGGAGCGTACAATGACATGTCTCAGCACTCAGCACGCTAGGCCAACGGCGCATCGTCCGGCAATCGAACTAACAAATCCAGCGTTGAGTCTCCGCACAATAACGCGAATATACCGCATGACGACAGAATAACGCGAATATACCGCATGACGACAGGTTTACGTTTGGCTAAATTGACCAAACACCCCAGCCACCACTATTGTCATACGCAGCGTATTTGAAATGAGTCTGTAGCATTCGAGGTCCCCCCCCCCCCTGCCTACCTGAGCAAACAAAGGTGGCGCCCCGCAGAGCGATGACCCACAGACTGAGGCGCGCGTGCATATCAGCAGTCAGCACCTCTTGCGCACAAATTTACTTTGTGGGGCTACAAAGGGTGCCTGTCTTGCTTTCCATGCAATATGCAGTAGACATAGCGATCTGTTCTTACGAGTAGTGGATAGTTTGTCACGCGTCCGGGCATATTATGGTCGGAAAGGCTTTGAACGCCGCGCCTACATGCAACACTTGTGAAAGTTCCTCAATTCGCACAGTGTGCCAAGCGAAGCGTGCGACAGAGATGACGACGAGAACACTGTCTTCGTGATACTTGTGGCTTTCTTCTGGTCGTTACCGACCTCCTTCAACTTGTCGTGTGGTGGTCATTCGTTAGTTGTTTCGTCAGGCCAACCGACCAAACTTCACGAGTTGCTTGGAACGTAGTTCAGCATCTTATGCCTTCGGCAAGCCACGAGTATGGACAGTAGATGCGTCTCGGCATAGAACACGAGAATCCTGCCTAACATAGGTACCGTATCTGGAAACCTACAGAATCGCATCAAAGCATAAACTGTCGGCGCCATTTGTATACAAGACCGAAGAGGCACGCTTTGTGAACAGTTTACTGGCGTCAAATTGGTTCACACCGTTGAAAGAGTGCGTTCGCTTGCTCTTTTCGGTCTCGACAACGCTGCTGCTCATCTTTGGTCCCACCACGGTTACGGTAGTCTTGTCGGCCAGGCGCAGTAGGCGGCGGTACTCCCTGCGGTAATCCTCACTACGCAGAGCGTACACTACGGGATTGACCGCGGAGTTGACCAGTATGGGCAGGCTGGTGAGCACGCGCAGCTGCTTCCACGTGGGGTTGTTCCGCATCTTGAGACCGACTGAAGTTTTAGAGTTAGATATTAATCTTGTGCAGAATGTGATTGGCCAAGCATTGTCGCACTCACAACTGACGACAGAGCCTCCAACGATGGTCATTGTCCAGCTGACGAGGTAAATGGCCATAATGATGGTGAGAGTGACGAGAATCTTGTTGCGCTTGGAGTTCTCCAGTTTCTGGCGGCGGATCAGTTTGAAGTTGTAGACGTAAACGACGATGACGAGCAGGTTTTGGATCAACGCCCCCAGAAGCCAGATCCCTTGCCCCCCGCCGCGAAGGAGCTCCGAACCCATACACACGGGCATGACTGAGAGTATAAAGGTTGCTGTAGAATAGTGATGGCAATTCGGAAACCGGGTAAGTACTTACCCGGTTTTACCCGGTTTCTGAAAACCGGGTATACTTACTTCGTACTTACCCGGTTTAGTTTTGCGTACCCAGTTTTACTTTTACCCGGTTTATCGCCGCGTTTACTTACCTAGTTTCTGGCCGAAAACCGGGTACCTGGTTTACTTACCTACCACCACAACTTGAGTGGTAAACCGGGTAAACGGATGTATTTATGCCGCCAATGTTCAACTTTTCTTGCCCGTTGTGTGTGCAGAGTAAAATTGCAACATTTCTTGTTGAATAGACTACAATTTTGGACTCCTAAATTCTCAAACTTAGAATAATTGGTGGTATATAAAGTTTTAGAAAGAAGACTCTAATTCTTGATGAGACTCTGCACCACAAAACAATAAACACAATGTTTCAATGATGAAATACTATCGTCATCTCTGTACAGAGCGTCGCTTAAAAGAACTTCTGGAAGTTCTGTATTCGAGTGGTATCTACAGTATCGACACTACTGCGTCTCCTTTAGTTGATGGTAACAGAACGCAATGTGACATTGACATAGGTATTCTGCTTCACTTAGCGAATTACAAATTTGGCTCATAAATTTACGCTGGTGAATGTGAAGTGCTGAATGACGTCTGGAAGAACATTGGTTTCGACACAACACGATAATGTGGGCATCAGATTGGCAGAAATCGAGATTTCTACTTGAGTTTACTTACCCGGTTTACCCGGTTTTATGTCCAAGTACTTACCCGGTTTTTTCGCCGCGCCTCAGCGCGGCGAGGTGTATATATACGGATGACAATGTCTGTCTGTCTGTCTGTCTGTGTGTCTGTGTGTCTGTGTGTCCGTGCCACCGAAGTAAAGAATGCCACATATGTGGTCAAGTAGAGTCGAGGTCGCTGAGTACGGATCCGATGTCCGTTTCTGTTGCTAATTTCGCATTTTCGAGATATTTACGATTAAAATATGAAAATGTCGAAAATCGACTTTTTCGCCTGATAATGTAGCGGCAAAATTTCTTCAGAAATGGGAAGAGCACAGACGGCGGATAATTTGTAACACAAAAGAAAATTTTTGCAATTGTGGAATTTAATAGAAAAACGCGATTATTTGTCAAAATTTCATAAAATGACAAGAATTAAACGTCATTTATTGACGAATGCAAATGCAGAAATGGAAAGGTCGTGTGCCAGTAAGAATTTGTGACATAGTTCTACAGTTTTGAAAAATTGTAATTTCGAGATATTTACTATTAAAATACGAATATGTCGAAAATCGACTTTTTCGCCTGATGAGGTAGCGGCGAAATTTCTTCAGAAATGGAAACAGCATAGACCGCGGATAATTTGGGACACAAAATAAAATTTTTGCAAACGTGGAATTTGGTAAAAATACGCGATTAGTTGTCAAAATTTTATAAATCGACAAAAATCGAACGCGATATTTTGACAAAAGTGAATGCCGAAATGGAAAGACCGTATGCCAACAAGAATTTGTGACACAGTTCTACAGTTTTCAAAAGTTGTAATTTTGAGATATTCACAATTAAAATACGAAATGTTTAAAATCTACTTTTTTGTCCGATCAGCTAGCGACAATATTTCTTCAGAAATGAGAGTGATTGTGAATGCAGAAACAGAAAGATCGTACGCTAAACGGAGCTCCTGGTAGAGTACGACTGCACAAAACATTTGGCAAGTTTTTTTCGCTCGGCCTCAGCCGAGCGAACCATATCAAGAGCTCGGCGTGCGTGCGTGCGTGCGTGCGTGCGTGCGTGCGTGCGTGCGTGCGTATGTATGTATGTATGTATGTGCGTCACGCTCGCTTCGGGCTTAATAACTCGCTCGTCCGACGTCGTAGGAAGGAGTTTGAGACATGGTCGGGTAGCCCGCGGACTCCTCTAGCCAACTGAGTAGTCAAACCAACAAGCTTTGTCTAAAAACTGTGGCACCACGTTGGCATCAGTGTAAACTTGAGAGCGTGTGCGCTATAATGTGCACTGGATAGTGAGGTGCCACTGGACATTTAGTCGACAATCTGGTGGGGGTATCGTCGCAATTGGTCTTGGATTTGTTCGTGGCACCTGATCCACATATGGATCAGAAGAATCGCCGCAGGCACACTTTGCGCTTATAATTGGGGCACCTGATCCATAAATGGATCAGAGAAATTCGCCGCAGGCACACAGTGCAATAAAAGCGTCTAAATGAGACGACGCCCTATTGAAAAGTGTATAAATGGGACGACGCCCGATTGAAAAGGGTATAAATGGGACGACGCCCTATTCTTTTGGGCTCAGGGACCGACGCATCCACACAAAGATTGCTTGAAATTGTCGAAATTGAAATTCTGACAAAAACCTTGAAAATATATCTAAATTCTTTAATTATAAAATCTAGAACTATTTGCTAAACACTTGGCAGACTATGCCCGACAGAACCACGCAAAGACAATTTGGAATTTAAGCTATTTGAAATTGTCGAAATTTGAGGATTTTAACAAAAATATCAAAGATTTCGTTAATTAAAAGATCAGAAACTATTTACTAAACACTTGACAGACTATGCCCAATGCATCAACGCAAAGACATTGTGAAATTTAAGCTGTTTGAAATTGTCGTAAATTGGGAATTTTGACAAAACCCTTGAAAATATCCCTAATTTCGCTAATCATATTCGCTGAAACTATTTGCTAAATACTTGGCTGGCTATGCTCGATACATTCGTGCAAAGAAATTTTTAAATTTAAGCTGTTTGGATTTGACGAGATTTGGGAATTTTGACAAAACCCTTAAAAATATCCCTAATTTCGTTAATTATAAAATCTGAAACTATTTGATAAATACTTGGCAGACTATGCTCGATACATCCGTGCAAAGAAGCTTTGAAATTTAAGCTGTTTGAATTTGTCGAAATTTGGGAATTTTGACAAAACCCATGAAAATATCCCTAATTTCGTTAATTATAAAATCTGAAACTATTTGATAAATACTTGGCAGACTATGCTCGACACATCCGTGAAAAGAAATTTTGAAATTTAAGCTGTTTGAAATTGTCGAAATTTGGGGATTTTGACAAAAACCTTGAAAAAATCCCTAATTTCGTGAATTCCAAAATCCGAAACTATGTCACAAATTCATCGCGTCTTATGCCCTTTCCATTTCAGCAAAAACTTTCTCGATACGACTTGTAAATAAAAGCGTCATTTTGGACATTTTCGAATTTTAATTGTAAATATCTCGAAATAGCGAAATTAGCAACAGAAACGGACAACGGCCCGTTACTCAGCGCATTCGACTCCATCGGGTGGCACTAACCGTCATGTCTAGTTTTGTGACACACACACACACACACACCCACAGAAACACACACACACGAACAGACAATAGCGTCCGTATATATACTCGCCGCCCTGGGGGGCGGCGAAAAAATAAGTTTCAAACTCGCGCGCTACAGTATCCCAAAGTGGGGTCCATTTTAAGACAAAAGTTGACCGAAGCTAGTCAAATCGCATATCAAAGTGAAGCGCTCGAGCTCCTGAGCACGAATCCGACAACAAAAAGTCTCAAAAGTTTAAACAGAGAGCTACAGTAACCAAAACGCGTCAAAAACTGGAAACGACACGCTTGCTTCGGGCTTAATAACTCGCTTGTCTGACGTCGCTGGGTTGAGTTCGACACATCGACGGGTAGCCCTCGGACTACTCTCGCGAACTGTGACGTCGAAATAATAACAAGTTTTAAAAATTGCGCGCCACAGTATCCTGAAGTAATGTCCGCAAAAAGTCAAAACTTTATAGAACCTAGTCGAATCGCATATCAAAATGAAGCGCTCGACCTCCTGAGCAAGAATCCGACAACAAAAAGTTTCAAAACGTCAATGAGAGGGCTACATACAGTAACCAAAACGCGATGAAAACTGCAGATTTTGGTTTGTTTTATCTTGGCACCTGTGCGTTGCAGAGCGGCGGTCTTGACACTGCAAGCCAACATCAAATCATGCTCGCAATCAACCTGTAGTTTTGCGTTAGATTCCAGTGTCTTTTTTTTAAATTTAGTCTGAAAAGATGATTTTCTTGGTGTAAAGAATTAAACCCGACGATACCAATGTTACGTAGCAAGACCACTCCAAAAAGTGTAGTCGCGAGGAGAGTCAAAGACGCTGCACGAAACCGGAAAGGGC
The DNA here is from genome assembly GCA_030248115.1 of Linhomoeus sp. GSCO2_2. Lineage (NCBI taxonomy): Eukaryota > Metazoa > Nematoda > Chromadorea > Monhysterida > Linhomoeidae > Linhomoeus > Linhomoeus sp. GSCO2_2. The sequence continues at coordinate 42,619 of JASAMZ010004394.1, read as the reverse complement.
CTTGCTACAATCTCAGTAAAATTCAAAGCTCAAAACCACTCCGCTTTTTTCGCCCGGCCTCAGCCGGGCGAACCCCTACGAGAGCTTTTCGTGCGTGCGTCCGTCCGTCCGTCCGTTCGTAACGCTCTCAGATCTCGGCGTTGGAAAGTCGTAGAAAGGCGATCTTGGACTTTATGGATAGGTCTCGACTCACTGAGAATTGCGCTAAGAGGTTTTGAAATTCAAAAGTTTGAAATTCGCGAGTTACAGTAACCCGAAGGTCAAAACTTAAAACGGCGCCAACTCGCTCGTCTTACGTCGTAGAGCGGCGCGCGACAGGTCAACTAAAAGGTCTCGACGTGCTCTTTCGTTTGGCATTAAAAGTTTTCTTAATTACGCAAACACGCAACACGAAAAGCGACATTCTCGCGTTTTTGGCGCAGAAATCGCTCTAACTCGCTCAGCGTGCGTCGTAGAGAGACGATCTTGGGTTGGTTGGACAGCTCTCGACTCACTGATCATTTGTTCTTCGATTGGTCGAAACTCAAAAGTTTGGATTTCGGGAGCTACAGTAACCCAAAGGTTTAAAACGCGAAGCTTGTCTAACTCGCTCGTCTTTCGTTATAGAGAGACGATCTTGAGTTCGTTGAATAGGTTTCGGCACACTGATAACTCCGTTAAGAGAACTCGAAAATTCAAAAGTTTGAATTGCGCGCGCTACAGTAACCCGAGGGTCCAAAACGCAAAACGGCTCTAACACGCTCGTCTTACGTCGTAGAGCGGCGTGCGATAGGGTGGTCTCGACGTGCTCTTTCACTTGGCGTAAAAATTTGTTAATTACGCAAACACGCACCACGAAAAGCGACATTCTCGCGTTTTTAGCATAGAAATCGTTCTAACTCACTCAGCGTGCGTTGTAGAGAGACGATCTTGAGTTGCTGGATAGCTCTTGACTCACTGATCATTTGTTCTTCTGTTGGTCGAAACTCAAAAGTTTGAATATCACGAGCTACAGTAACCCAAAAGTTCCAAACGCAAAACTTCTCTAACTCGCTCGTCTTCCATCGTAGAGAGACGATCTTGAGTTTGTTGAATAGGTTTCGGCACACTGATCATTCCGTTAAGAGAAGTCGAGATTCGAAAGTTTGAATTTCGCGAGCTACAGTTACTCAAAGGTTCAACCACAAATCGGCCCTAACTCGCTCGTCTTACGTTGTAGAGCGGCATTCGTTCGACCGTTTGAAAGCTTACGTTGAGGCAGTTGTTGAACGGTCATTCCTAAAGAAATACTTTTGTTTTTTAAACCCTTGTCTTACGAACAACTTTGTTTGCTAAAGAAATTAATCCCGGGCGATCCCAATGTTGCCCTGCAACAACCGCTCAGAAATGCGTGTGTCTTGCTCAAAAAATTAATCCCGGGCGATTCCAATGTTGCCCTGCAAGAACCCCTCAGAAAGGAGCGTGTCAGAAGTAGCGCATGAATAGTGGACTCCGGGCGGGCGCGCGTCATATCGGAAAGGCTTCGAAACACTTTACAAAAGTATCCACTCTTTTACTCTTCCACTTTAAAACACTCACAAACCACTCTGTATTAATAAAACAACTCAACTTTTTTAAAACAGCTTGTTAAAAGAGACTTGTTTGTTCGATGCGGCTTATTCACACAGGTATAAAACTTCAGATGAACGGCGTCGTATCATGCCGATAACATATAGCGAACGCGGCGATATCACTGAGCTTTAGATCAGCTGTACAGACAACCGTATCGTGAGAAAAGCTGCACTTGATTTGTGGTACACGTTTTCGAGATACCTTCTCTAGATACTTCTAATGATGTTTATAAAGTTCACTGTGCTGTTCACCAAGATTTGACAGACACTATGTACAGGTTGAACTTTTTAGACACACAGCTTGTTATACTCCACAAAAAAGTGTGGAGTATATAGCGATTGTGCGCGAAACACAGTAATTTTAACCGGATGGTGTTCGCGCGTGCAGCGGCCGATTTGCAAACGGTCTTTTGCGTTGGGTAGGCCTAGTAGGTGGGCAGGGTGGACACCAAACGGGGTCACGCTCCGGGACCCCGTTGGCGGGAAATTCAAAAATTTAAATTTTCAAAGTACTGGAAAGAGGGTTAAACAAGGTAGAACTCGAAAAAGTTGCATATAATGGTATATACTATCTTTTGATATGTTGTAGTACTCGATAGGGCCGAGGGTGGAAAAAATGAATTGGATCGCTGCGGGACCCATTTTGGCGCCAAATTTAAAAAATTCGCGATTTTTGGCCCCGGGTCGACTTTGACGGGCTGCTGTGCGAGCTAGGTAGCAGCTAGAGCGGCGAGACCACTCTTGGTGCTCCTTCCCAGATGTCCTCTATCGAATGAGCCATGAACGGAGAAAATCGGGCGAAACACAAAAAACTTTCTTACACTGCGACTTTTTCGACTCCGGGGTCGAAAATTGCGATTTTTGCATTTCTGCGTCTATAACGCTCGAATGCATTGCCGAATCGTTCTAAAAGTGGTTTCAAACGATTCTGCGCTTAAATCTGGCCCAGAAAAGTATTCTCGAAAAATTTGTAGAGCTACAGTATCCCTGCCGCGTCGGTTTGAATTTTGGGCATTGGGTCGACTTTGCC
>JASAMZ010004394.1:0-35000 GCA_030248115.1 Linhomoeus sp. GSCO2_2 | reverse complement strand
TCTTCATGAAATCGTCTGGAGAATCTGCTGATGTGTCGATCTCCGCTGTAGCTCTTCTCTAGCGGCCGTACCGAAGAACCGCACCGATGCCATTAGATCCGCACAGATTCAGCTGAAGAACAGCAGGTTAACGGTACTACACGTCCTCAAGTGCTCACCCAAATTTGTTCGGCTGTGTGGTAGTGCGCCTGATGACTCTATCGGCACAACGTGCAGGAGTCCCTGCACTGAAGGACTCTGACCCCCCCCCCCCCCCCATCACGGATCATGCCCCATTTCCACCCGTGTGTTGTTCATGTGGAGACGATTAGCTCCGTCTTTAGAACTGCGAATTGCCATCACGACGGACTAGGGGTGTAGAAAACCTCGCAGTTTGTCAGCCCGGTACTGTGTTCACTTCACAATATCAAGCCAAGCTGGCAGTTGCGCCTCAGCGTCCGACCACGCAGTGTCCTGGAAGTCGAATCTCTCAATGCACGCTACGAAACAACCACTCAACAATAGCCGTCACTAATCACTCTTGGCACTCTCTCTTCCACTGCTGTATCGATCACCAGTTCCTCTCCAGGGGGCACTCGATGGGGTAGCCTCTGGCTCGGAACACAGCACTGCCCACGCGCATGAAGAAGGGCGTCTGCGGCTTCTCCGCGAACTGGTGCCACTTGGACACCTCTGCAGTCAATTACAGTATCGTGATATTGTCACGGACATGGGCGCTCTGACGTCATATCGTCGCGCTGGGGGAGGATAGGGCAGTCACTGGCGAGTGGCAAGGCAGTGGCTTCTACAGAATGCCGCGGCAGCTCAAGACTTTACCATGGCCATGTCACAGCCATGGCGCATGCATACCAGATGCACACATATTCGCAGTACACAAGCAGCGGGCAATCGGCCCACCCTTCTCGGTCTGCTTGACGGACTCCAGAGCCTTCTCGCCCTCCAGCATGCAGAAGCCGTGCGCCCACGACAGCTGAACGATTCAGTGTGATGGCGTCAACCTTCTAATAAATCCCCTCGAATAAACCACCCCACCCCCTCTCTGAAATAGGACCCCGACCCGACACCCCCTCCCCCCCCCCCCCCTTCCCAGAGGCAGGTGTTAGAAAACGAAGCCTCCCCCCCCCCCTCTTCAGTGGGCTTATTAGACTATCTAGAGTAGTACAACAACAAAATTTATAAGATGACATTGAACCACTCATGCCTGTAACGCGCCTCCTCAAGGAGAGGGGGGGGGGGGGGGCGGTAATCCGGATTTTAGAGGGGGGGGGGGGGGGGGGGGGGGGGGGTAATCCGGATTTTAGAGGGGGGGGGGCGGTCAAAATGACCTAAAGATTTGGCAAACAAGCTTTGTCTAAAAACTGTGGCACCACGTTGGCATCAGTGTAAACTTGAGAGCGTGTGCGCTATAATGTGCACTGGATAGTGAGGTGCCACTAGACATTTAGTCGACAATCTGGTGGGGGTATCGTCGCAATTGGTCTTGGATTTGTTCGTGGCACCTGATCCACATATGGATCAGAAGAATCGCCGCAGGCACACTTTGCGCTTATAATTGGGGCACCTGATCCATAAATGGATCAGAGAAATTCGCCGCAGGCACACAGTGCAATAAAAGCGTCTAAATGAGACGACGCCCTATTGAAAAGTGTATAAATGGGACGACGCCCGATTGAAAAGGGTATAAATGGGACGACGCCCTATTCTTTTGGGCTCAGGGACCGACGCATCCACACAAAGATTGCTTGAAATTGTCGAAATTGAAATTCTGACAAAAACCTTGAAAATATATCTAAATTCTTTAATTATAAAATCTAGAACTATTTGCTAAACACTTGGCAGACTATGCCCGACAGAACCACGCAAAGACAATTTGGAATTTAAGCTATTTGAAATTGTCGAAATTTGAGGATTTTAACAAAAATATCAAAGATTTCGTTAATTAAAAGATCAGAAACTATTTACTAAACACTTGACAGACTATGCCCAATGCATCAACGCAAAGACATTGTGAAATTTAAGCTGTTTGAAATTGTCGTAAATTGGGAATTTTGACAAAACCCTTGAAAATATCCCTAATTTCGCTAATCATATTCGCTGAAACTATTTGCTAAATACTTGGCTGGCTATGCTCGATACATTCGTGCAAAGAAATTTTTAAATTTAAGCTGTTTGGATTTGACGAGATTTGGGAATTTTGACAAAACCCTTAAAAATATCCCTAATTTCGTTAATTATAAAATCTGAAACTATTTGATAAATACTTGGCAGACTATGCTCGATACATCCGTGCAAAGAAGCTTTGAAATTTAAGCTGTTTGAATTTGTCGAAATTTGGGAATTTTGACAAAACCCATGAAAATATCCCTAATTTCGTTAATTATAAAATCTGAAACTATTTGATAAATACTTGGCAGACTATGCTCGACACATCCGTGAAAAGAAATTTTGAAATTTAAGCTGTTTGAAATTGTCGAAATTTGGGGATTTTGACAAAAACCTTGAAAATATCCCTAATTTCGTGAATTCCAAAATCCGAAACTATGTCACAAATTCATCGCGTCTTATGCCCTTTCCATTTCAGCAAAAACTTTCTCGATACGACTTGTAAATAAAAGCGTCATTTTGGACATTTTCGAATTTTAATTGTAAATATCTCGAAATAGCGAAATTAGCAACAGAAACGGACAACGGCCCGTTACTCAGCGCATTCGACTCCATCGGGTGGCACTAACCGTCATGTCTAGTTTTGTGACACACACACACACACACACCCACAGAAACACACACACACGAACAGACAATAGCGTCCGTATATATACTCGCCGCCCTGGGGGGCGGCGAAAAAAGTAAGGAAATTTTGCAAAAATAAGGTAAAAAGTGCAACAATTCGCTTAATTTTGATGAAAAACAGCCTGAATATCGCGCCGCAGGCGAAAATTTGGCCATATTTAAGCGCCGCAGGCGAAAATTTTCGCAATTTTTTGGGAGGGGGGTCTTTCAGGCTGGGTGGGTGGGGGGGGGGGGGGGGGAGATCTCCGGGCAGGGGGGACCCCCGCCCCTCCCCCACCTCTCAGCGTTACAGTTACCTATGGAACCACTGTATCGCTACCTCCAAGTCGGAATTCCTCAGCCCGACGCTGTAACTGCGGGAGGCGCGCGTGGCAGCGGCCAACATACAAAGAGCGGTGGTGGCCAGTCCAGCGATGGACTCCAGACTGCCCTGGTCCTCCTCCAGGTTCTGTGCATGCATGCATTCTGTGTGTGATGGGTTATGGAGTAGAAGTAGGGGGGTGGGGGGGGGGCCACCCCCCTCCCCCTTCTGCGGTACAATTTGGGGGGATTAAAGTGCCTCTAGGGTAACAAAATTGTGGCCTGCGAGGCTGCGACCCTTGAGTATCACCATTTTCGGGAAATTCCTCCCGCTAAGAAGGCGGTTGGTACGATCGTTCACATGGAAATATACCGTAAATCCTCCAATAAGCGCCCCCCTCCCTCCAATAAGCGCCCCTCCTAGAGGCAGGTTGAAAAAATAAGCGCCCAGGGCGCTCATTGGAGGATTTACTGTGCAACCGGGCAGTCAGTTCGATACATTAAGCCATCCGTCAGTGTCCTCGCCCCAAAACAGGCCCAAAACGCGACAACCCTTCGCTTCAATCCTAGGTGTCAATCAGTGCAGTCCACCCACGTCCAATCCGCGCTTCCCGAGCAGGCCGGCCGACAACTGGGGCAGCTTGACCAGCAGAGTGGAGAGCGCCGTCATCGACGACTGCAACACAGAAGTTGTTATACAGTGCGACTAATGCGGCATTTTCATTGGATATCCATAAAGTACTGGAGGCTGGGATGGATGTGCGAATTGGATTGGGGGGGGGGGGGGGGGGGGGGTGCTACGACGCCACCTTCCGGTATTGCGTCGCGGGCAAAATGCATAATATAGGCGTAATGGATAGCATAGTGCATAAAATAGGCGCAATGCATAATTGTATCAGGTAATGCATACTATAGGCTGCTGGCCAACTGCGACAACAAGCTCCGGTATTTTAAAGTTGAGTTTGTATTCTGACTGACATTGCATAGAGTTGCGTCCTTTCTGCAGAGAGTGCGAGAGCTCATCGCCCGTATTGCTCCGCCACGAGCTCCCCCTTCGCAAGAGGGTATTCCATAGCAATATTGATTTCGCACGCGATTTTGCTTTTAGAGCAAGAACATTCCTCTTTCAAGCAACACTTTTTAAAAAGTGTCAAAGGTTTCGGCAAACATTTGACAGAGCACAAAAGAACGCACTACGAGCAATCAACCCGTGTCGCACTTCTGTCCATGTAGCAAAGAGCGAGCTTTGGAATGACGTGCCGAGTGTCGCTCTAATCGCAACATGAGCAATTCAGAAAGTTCCAGAGTAGAACTCAAAACTATTGTTTCTGTGGTGCGTGTTTTAGTCAATTACAAAATGTTTGCTGACACATGAAAGAGCACGCCGAGAGCCTAAAATTGACGTGTCGATTGCCGCTCTATGACGTAACACGAGCAAGTTAGAACCGTTTTGTGTTTTGCACCTTCGGGTTACTGTAACTCATGAAATTCAAATTTTTAAGTTTCGCAAATAATCCGTGAGCCATGAGCTATAAACTGAGCTCGAGATCGTCTCTCTACGACGCAAACCAAACGAGTTAGAGCGATTTTAGTGTTCGAATTTCGAGAATGGCGTTTCCCGTGGTGCGTGTTTGCGTAATGGTAAAAATTGTTGCTGCGCATGAAAGAACACGTCGAGAGCTTTCACCTGACGTGTCGATCGCCGCTCTACGACGTAAGACGAGCGAGTTTGAGCCGCTTTGCGTTTCGGACCTTTGGGTAACTGTAACTCGCGAAATTCAAACTTTTGAGTCTCTACACCCATTATGACTAATGATCGGTGAGTCGAGACCTATCCGCAGAGCCCAAGATCTCCGCTCTACGACTTTCCAACGCCGAGATCTGAGAGCGTTACGCACGGCCGCACCACGCCGAGCTCTCGTAGGGTGTCGCCCGGCTGAGGCCGGCCGACAAAACTTGGCTGAGCCGGCCCACAAAGCGGCGTCAGAAGAAAGCTGAAGCAAAAGCTAAATGGGCAACTAACAAACAACCTGTAGCGATGGGTGGACGCTCTCAACGAAATCACTCATGCTCGTCTCGGGGAAGAAGGTTCTCATCCATCCCCTCTCCAGCTTGTCCGCCTCCTCCGGGTGGGCGAAGGGGTTGCGCAGCCTGCTGCAATGGTCAAATGGCAGGTTGGACATATGTGTGTGTGTCTCCTATGGCATTACACCCCACCCCCTTGCCTCTGAAGCTCAAACAATCACCTCCCCCCCCCCCCCCCCAACTCAATGAACACCCCTACCCCCAAAGATCAACCACCCCCCCCCCCCCCTCCCCCTCTAAAGTTTTGTGTCGCCGCCACGGCAGCGTAAGAGCTTGGCTAGTGCGGGGGGGGGACTATCGTACCCCCCCCCCCCTCAAAGCATCCACTCGTCAGAAGCAACTTATCGTAAATACTCTAATAAACCCCGAGGGCTTACTTTTCAACCCCCTCTAGGGGGGGGGGGGCTTATTAGAGTAATTGCGGGTATGCCGAAAGCAGAAGTCTCGCGTCACCACTGACTCACACTAGTGGGCGGTTCCAGGCCTTGCCAAAAGCCGAGAGAAGCTCGGTGGCGATCTCGTTGGTCAGAAGGAAGTCCCCTTGCTGCAATGAATGAACATATGTACAGGGTGTCCCACGGTGGGTGTTTCAACTTTGATGAGCTCCCGCACGCCGCTGCGTTGACCGATTTTGCTGAAATTTTGTACATAAGTACTACCAAGTGTAACTTAGACATCTGCAAAATATCAGCTCTCTACACTCATTCGCGCGTGAATCCAGTCCCAAAACGAATAATTCGTCAAAGACGTTGGGCCTCGTGGAGGAGGCCCTGCAGCAGCAAGAGCAGCTGGTGGGGCCTGATTATGGGTTTGCAGACTAGCTTCGATTCGATTGTTCGAGAGCGTGCTACAAGCTACGATGTTCGTTCCAACACCGCTCAAAAGCTCAACTTGTCTTCTTTGTGGTGGTACAAGTCGCGCCAGAGTAGCTGCAACTAAGCCAACTTTGTAGCTGCCACAAGCCAACGAGCCAACACAAATTGTCATCTTATGCGTTTTGGGGCCGGATTCACGTGTGAATTAGTGTAGGGCGCTGAAATTTTGCAGGTGTCTAAGTTACACTTGGTAGCACTTATGTGCACGATTTCAGCCAAATCGGCCAACGCAGCGGCGCGCGAGAGCTCATCAAAGTTGAAACCCCCACCGTGGGACACCCTGTATAACGCAATTTAAACAAGACAATTTGTAGTCTCTGACAGACAAATGAGCGGACAAATCTCGCGACGTCAGACACCGTACATCCTCCAATAGACGCCTCGGGCGCTTAGTTTATCACGTATGCTATATAAGTTAGTGCTACTGATGATTACCAAAGGCGGGCGCTTATTGGAAGAGGGCGCATGTAGGTATTTTCTCAACCTTTCTGCAGAAAGTGCGCTTATTGGGGGGGGGGGGGCGCGCTTATTGGAGGATTCACCGCAAATGCGGGCCAAGCTTTGCTATCGTTCAGTTATAAGCTTGACCGCATCATTCCCCCATCAGACAACAAGGGAAACGTGCAGGAGACCCTGCAGTGAAGCACTCCGACCAGAACGGGAGAAAGCAAACCACTCACTTATCATGAGAAACAAGGCCGATTTCCGCCCAAAGATTCTCCACAAATTCCGCCGGCGCGCGAGTTTCAGAGTACGCATATTCCCTCCACCCACAAGGACCGGCCGGCGCGCAGCAGAACTCCACCGAAATCCTGTAGACCAGGCTGAATCGAGCCCAAAATGCGCCATTTCGCTTCGATTCAACAAGTAGCCGGCAGCTAAGATTCGGGGCTGCGCCAATCGCAGACTCGCCTTGCCATTTTGGACGGGAAGAATTGACAATTCATGCGCAAATGCTTACTTTACCACGCCGTCTTTTCGCACTGCATTTCCTTCAATTGTGAAGTTTGAATGCGCGCGCAAATTAAAGTTACCACATAGTTTGAGGAGAGTACGGTAAAAGTTGCATTCAAATTTGAATGTCGGCATTAGGAAAGTGGCTGTTTGAAGGCAAAATCGACACAAAATGGAGAAACCAATAGCAAATTCGCGTTCCTCGTCGCGAAATACCCTAGAATCGACATTATAAACGTACAATCACCTCACATTGAGGTTCCCCAACGTAGGGCTTCGGTAGGTCAAAAATCGGCAAAAACTCGCAAATTTTGATCCGAAACGCGAAAACAATGCCAGATTCGGCATCAGCGACCTCGAAAGCACCGGGATCGACTCCAACATTGATTTTGACTGCCCGGGTGGAAATTCGAATTTTGGACGCGGCCGGGGTACGGTAGCCGAAAAAATATTTTTAAAAATTGATCCTAGATAAGTTTTCAACGGGGAATCGCGTGGTGCAGTCCATTTGGCCACAAATCATCGCAATCGGGCGCTAAAACGGCCGAAAGTCGAAAATCGGCATTTTCGGTCTCCGACGGCGACCACTTGCAACCACAGAACTCACGATTTCCTCGGTGGATTTTGGCGATTTTGGTCTTAAACGAAAGAGAACATGTTAATCTTGCCGATTTGAGATATCTGGCCCGATCCAACAACTCCCTGATTTACTAGGATTTTTAAAGGCAAATTTTTGTCAAAAAACCACTTTCGGCTACCGTAACCCGAGAACGCGCCGACCTAGAGGGTCGGGATTTTTTGTCCCCTCTTCGTCTCGTCGAGGACTACAACATGTCCAAAGGGCATCAAAATCGGCACATTATTCCAGAAAGTAGCAGCTGCTGAACACCCTCCCAGTAAGTAAAAATGCAAATTTTTAAATTTTTCTCAAAATTTTTCCACCACGCGAAAAAAACGAAGGCCCGAGCACCCCTACTATCCCTCGAGAGCTATCGATTAAAAAAAACCCCGTCCAAATCGGATGAACCACGCGCGAGAAATCTTGGGGCAAAAATTTTGATCGGGAGCAGCTCCACTATAGCACTCCGCCCCTTTTGGGGTCGGAGTGCTAAAAACAATACTGTCAATACATTGCACGAGACCGCCCACCGTCATGGCGGAGAGTGAGGCGACGTCGCAGAGCAGCTTGTGCCAGAGGCCGTGTCTCTGGACTACTGTGGGCCCGTCCATCAGTTCCAGGGCAGTGGTCAGGCCCTCGCGCAGAGTGCGCATGGCGAAGCGCTGAATGAAGCAGGGCAATGGATGTGCGTGCCGCTGAGAAGACGACGCCGACAACGCCAGTGACAAGACCCAAGAAGCCGTCGGGAACAGCGCCGTTGACAACACTGGCAGCACCACCGAGACAACCACAACGGCGCCGCCGCCGATAGCATTGCTGATATAAGGCCACTGACAACCGAATGACACCCCTCTGGAAGCACAACCGTCCAGTCCACACCACCGACAGGCGACAAGCATACCTGTAACGCTGGGGGGGGGGGGGGGGGGTGGGGGGGGGTCCCCCCCTGGCTGGAGATCTCTCCCCCCCCCCCCCTTCCCAGCCTGAAAGACCCCCCTTTCAAAAATTGCGAAAAATTTGCCTGCGGCGCTTAAAATTTCCTTACTTTTTGCCAAATTTTTAGGTCATTCTGACCCCCTCCTCGGTTTTGGAAACCCTCCACCCCCCCCCCCCCCCCCCTAAAATCCGGATTATCCCCCCCCCACCCACTCCCCGAGCGGGCGCGTTACAGGTATGGACCACTGACATCGTCAATGGCAACACCGCCGACAACGTCAAACCACTGAGGACACATCTGACAGGCGACAAGACCACTGCAGCGCCAACGATGGCCTCACTGACAACAGCACCGACCATTGACGACGCCATGACAGCAGCGCTGACTACGCCGCACCAATGACGACGCCGGTGTCAGCACGTCACCTGTGCAATCAACCCCTCGATGTCCATGACGACGTCGTCGAACTCGTCCGAGACCCCGGCGATGTAGTAGGTCAGGGACTCGGCCACGTACGTCCTCATGGCCAGACCACTGAGCTTCAGCTGAACCAGAAAGCATGGCAATTTCGCTGAGATGTTATGAAGTCTGAGGAATCATCCTTTATCGACTCACGTGGACCGCAGGGGCCTCGCTCAGCCTCCTGCCAAAGCTCTCCGCCTCGTTACAGTACTCCGCCAGAGCGTCTGAAATGTGCTCCAATTGACATTTCATGTAAAATGCCTAAAGGCAGAAAGGAGAATATGTTCCAAGTATGAAGCATGTAAAAGTAAGAGTATTGAACGATATTCCTCTGGTGTAGCAAATGCGGCGCTTTGCGCCGCCCACCAATTTGTTAAAGAAAGAATAGTACCAGTATTGATTGACAGAAAGCATTTTCGACTAAAATCATCCACCCAAACTGCGCAAAGGTCACAACGACACGCTAGGGTGTGCCGAATATGTTGCCGCGTGTCGTTGTGACCTTTGCGCAGTTTGTGTGGATGATTTTAGTCGAAAATGCTTTCTTTCAATCAATACTGGTACTATTCTTTCTTTAACAAATTGGTGGGCGGCGCAAAGCGCCGCATTTGCTACACCAGAGGAATATCGTTCAATACTCTTACTTTTACATGCTTCATACTTGGAACATATTCTCCTTTCTGCCTTTAGGCATTTTACATGAAATACTCTTACTTTTTGATTGGCGGAGCCAATCAACCCACGTTGCCGATGTACATAGGCCACCTTGAGACACGACTGTAGAGGCTTTTGTACGAGTTTAACCCATTTGGGTAACGTACCGGACGAGCAGGGCAATTTTGGATCACGTATGCAGTTCCTCCTGAACGAGCGGGGGCACTCAAAACGAATAGGGCAATTTCGTGACACGTCCTGAACGAGCGGGGGCATTTTGAGGCACGCACAAACAGAGTAGAACAATTTTGGGACATGTATGCAGGGCCTCCTGAACGAGTGGGGGCACTTTGAGGCGCGCACAAAACGAGTGCCTAGGACAATTTTGGGACACGTATGCAGGGCCTCCTGAACGAGCGGGATTACTTTGGGGTACGCACAAAATGAGTAGGACAATTTTGGGACGCGTTTGCAGGGCCTCCTGAACGAGCGGGGGCACTTTGAGGCGCGTACAAAATGAGTCGGACAATTTTGGGACACGTATGCAGGGCCTCCTGAACGAGCGTTGGCGCTTTGAGGCACGTACAAAACGAGTAGGACAATTTTGGGACACATATGCAGGGCCTCCTGAACGAGCGGGGGCACTTTGAGGCACGTACAAAACGAGTAGGACAATTTTGGGACACGTATGCAGGGCCTCCTGAACGAGCGGGGGCACTTTGAGGCACGTACAAAACGAGTAGGACATTTTTGGGACACGTATGCAGGGCCTCCTGAACGAGCGTTGGCGCTTTGAGGCACGTACAAAACGAGTAGGACAATTTTGGGACACGTATGCAGGGCCTCCTGAACGAGCGTTGGCGCTTTGAGGCACGTACAAAACGAGTAGGACAATTTTGGGACACGTATGCAGGGCCTCCTGAACGAGCGGGGGCACTTTGAGGCACGTACAAAACGAGTAGGACATTTTTGGGACACGTATGCAGGGCCTCCTGAACGAGCGGGGGCACTTTGAGGCACGTACAAAACGAGTAGGACATTTTTGGGACACGTATGCAGGGCCTCCTGAACGAGCGGGGGCACTTTGAGGCACGTACAAAACGAGTAGGACAATTTTGGGACACGTATGCAGGGCCTCCTGAACGAGCGTTGGCGCTTTGAGGCACGTACAAAACGAGTAGGACAATTTTGGGACACGTATGCAGGGCCTCCTGAACGAGCGTTGGCGCTTTGAGGCACGTACAAAACGAGTAGGACAATTTTGGGACACGTATGCAGGGCCTCCTGAACGAGCGGGGGCACTTTGAGGCACGTACAAAACGAGTAGGACATTTTTGGGACACGTATGCAGGGCCTCCTGAACGAGCGGGGGCACTTTGAGGCACGTACAAAACGAGTAGGACAATTTTGGGACACGTATGCAGGGCCTCCTGAACGAGCGGGGGCACTTTGAGGCACGTACAAAACGAGTAGGACAATTTTGGGACACGTATGCAGGGCCTCCTGAACGAGCGTTGGCGCTTTGAGGCACGTACAAAACGAGTAGGACAATTTTGGGACACGTATGCAGGGCCTCCTGAACGAGCGTTGGCGCTTTGAGGCACGTACAAAACGAGTAGGACAATTTTGGGACACGTATGCAGGGCCTCCTGAACGAGCGGGGGCACTTTGAGGCACGTACAAAACGAGTAGGACATTTTTGGGACACGTATGCAGGGCCTCCTGAACGAGCGGGGGCACTTTGAGGCACGTACAAAACGAGTAGGACATTTTTGGGACACGTATGCAGGGCCTCCTCAACGAGCGGGGGCACTTTGAGGCACGTACAAAACGAGTAGGACAATTTTGGGACACGTATGCAGGGCCTCCTGAACGAGCGTTGGCGCTTTGAGGCACGTACAAAACGAGTAGGACAATTTTGGGACACGTATGCAGGGCCTCCTGAACGAGCGGGGGCACTTTGAGGCACGTACAAAACGAGTAGGACAATTTTGGGACACGTATGCAGGGCCTCCTGAACGAGCGGGGGCACTTTGAGGCACGTACAAAACGAGTAGGACAATTTTGGGACACGTATGCAGGGCCTCCTGAACGAGCGTTGGCGCTTTGAGGCACGTACAAAACGAGTAGGACAATTTTGGGACACGTATGCAGGGCCTCCTGAACGAGCGTTGGCGCTTTGAGGCACGTACAAAACGAGTAGGACAATTTTGGGACACGTATGCAGGGCCTCCTGAACGAGCGGGGGCACTTTGAGGCACGTACAAAACGAGTAGGACAATTTTGGGACACGTATGCAGGGCCTCCTGAACGAGCGTTGGCGCTTTGAGGCACGTACAAAACGAGTAGGACAATTTTGGGACACGTATGCAGGGCCTCCTGAACGAGCGTTGGCGCTTTGAGGCACGTACAAAACGAGTAGGACAATTTTGGGACACGTATGCAGGGCCTCCTGAACGAGCGTTGGCGCTTTGAGGCACGTACAAAACGAGTAGGACAATTTTGGGACACGTATGCAGGGCCTCCTGAACGAGCGTTGGCGCTTTGAGGCACGTACAAAACGAGTAGGACAATTTTGGGACACGTATGCAGGGCCTCCTGAACGAGCGTTGGCGCTTTGAGGCACGTACAAAACGAGTAGGACAATTTTGGGACACGTATGCAGGGCCTCCTGAACGAGCGTTGGCGCTTTGAGGCACGTACAAAACGAGTAGGACAATTTTGGGACACGTATGCAGGGCCTCCTGAACGAGCGTTGGCGCTTTGAGGCACGTACAAAACGAGTAGGACAATTTTGGGACACGTATGCAGGGTTAATCGGCCCTCGATTGCGAACGGCTGTCGCGTTCTATGTTGTTACAGTACACAGCGGAGTTCTCAGGAATCGACTGCTTTTATGAGCTCCTACCCTTACTACGTTCATCATATTTATCAAAGCCCAATTCAAGCGACGATTAGCGTAGTTCCAAAAGCCGAAAATAACACAGTTCTCCATCCACTGAATCACAATCCCAACTTCGGGATCTAGGCAACCCTACTTAGTTGCTACTGTAATATGTGCCTACTGTCCTAAGCACAAGAAAACTATATATTGTTAAAACGAGCGATAGAAACGCTGTAAAACGCGAAAGTACCGTAACCAAAGCCCAACACAAATCACATGTAGGTGAATGTACATAGCAGCAAGCGGTGTATGCAGCTGTGTGTATGTATGTAGCAGATCACAGGCGAATGAAGCGGCCGTTTCACAAAATTGACACGACAAATTTTTGCACAAATTCTAAAATCAGCCAGAAGCCTTCAATTCTGCCAGCTGCTTGGAGACCGCTTCCAAATCCTGAATTGTGTACATTTTGCCAAAAATTAGAAAAAAAATTTGCTAAATATTTAAAAGATATCCCACCCTTTGCAGACCCATGTTCTTTGTCAAGGTTTCTTCCAGCATGCGCTGCAGCCGGGCGTTTTGCGCCTGAAAATAGGTTGAATTTTAGACAATTGTAACACTTCTGTAGAATATAACTTTGAAGAAATCACTTCTAAAACATGGAATAGGTGACAGTTGCGACCATGCACATTGTTCGTTGGAGTCGAAATGGTGAATACATCACGAAAAAGTGTCATGGTTTTGAATTAATTCATAGGAGCATTACAACTGTACTTACAATACCTACCTTACCCACAAAACATTGAATTCAGAATTACACATTCCTCCCAGAGTACTACACAAAACACTAAATAATCTTCCATTCAATCCTTGCCTTAAAATCGTCCGCGGCGGCGTCATTTTTGACCAAATCCACCATTTTCTTCAGACCCAATTTCAGTGGGGACTCCTCAATATTGGCCAAATTAAAATTCAAATTGGCGCCAAAACCTTGACTGGAAGAGTGGGGAATGGTCGAGAGGACGTCTTGACTCACTGAAGTTACGCAAATTTGCGAAAATACACAAAAAAGTTCCACGTCATAATCAACTGTGCAGTAACCGGGATACAATTTTCTGACCTTGCAGAAAGTTTGTAACCATTAACGAAAGTCGATAAAATTCCACGCATGCGGAAAAAAGTTGGAGCAAATAAATAAGTGCAAACATTGACAGCTCCAATAATATCGCATGACAAAATTAAAAAAAATTCGCAACAATACGAAAATCCCATTAGGCGCTACGAGTGCGCAACGTCACACTTCTTTTGTCACAGAAAGCCACGTTACGCGAGAAATTCAACGTCATACAAATTCAACTATTGCTGTAAAAAAACCAACGTCTCTTGTTCTCCCGAATAAACTGCTCGATAACGGCGGTTTTTCTCAACAAATCCTCAGCCATCGCCGCGTTGCTCTCTTCCAACATTGTCACCTGAAGAAAACATAGTGTGTACTTTTGGAAATTGTTATACACATACGTACCAAAAACTACTATAAAACAATACACGTACAATTTTCATCAAGAGCAATGGCTTCGACTCACCCAAACACAAATTACCGATTCACCAACACACAAATTGCGCCCAAAGCTGCCCAAGACTGCAAAATTCGACAATTTTAAATTACCAAGACTTCAACTTTTTCAAATTGCCAAATTCAATTTTCCTCGGTCCAAAAATTCAATTTGTTAAAAAAGTCCCGAAAATTCAAATCTTCATTAAATGCCAAAGATTCGATTTTTCAAATTTCTACTCTTTCAACTTTTGAAATTCCCACAATGCAAATCTGCCAGTCGTTCCCCAAGACGCTATATCAAGTTCACAAGCCACGATTCGCACAGCAAACTGCGCAAAAGCCAAGCATGGCCCATATAACGCAAATTTTAGATACTGCATAATTTTCAAATTCCCAAAATACCGTACCCTTTCCTTCAATTCTGCTCTTTCCCTCTGCAGTTCGCTCACTCTCACTATCAAATCGCTATTGTCGCTCTCTAATTGGACCAGTGAAGAGACGCTGCCGCCGTCGTCCGTCTGTGCGATTGCACAAATAGGCAAAAATAATTTAAATTTGAAAACTCTAATCAGCCCCCCCCCCCCTTAAGGCAGGTTGAAAAAATAATCCCCCGGGCCTTATTAGAGTCTTCACTGTAACTTGAAGACAAACTGAATTCGGATCTCTAGCCACCGCACTCCAAATCAGTTGTAGACCAGTGTTGCCGAAGTTTTGGATTTTCGTAAAAAATAAAGTAAAGTAACTTTTTAGAATTTCTTAAACGAGTTAAGTAAAGTAACTTTTTAAATTTTGAAACATAACTGAATAAGTTTTAAAAAGTAAACAGTTTTAAAAAGTTTTAAATAGTACTGTAAAGTACTGCCGTCGCCTTTATTCGTCAAGTGCATGCTGCGCAATGGCATAATTCTGTAGGTTTATCCACACAAAGACCGCACGATAGTGCGGTTTGAAAGCACACATGTCTTCGAATTAACTAAAACAAAGGTCTGACAGTGCATTTTCGACAGAAAATTCAATGGAATGAGCATAGAGAGAGGGGTAAAAAGTATTAAAGAGTAAAAAGTTTTAAAAAGTTTTAAATAGTAATAAAAAGTATTTGGAAATTCAATCGAGTAAAGTAAAGTAACTCATGGTGAAATTCTGATCGAGTAAAGTAAAGTTACTTTACTTTACTCGTTACTTTTACTTTTTACGAGTTAACCTGCTGTTCTTCAGCTGGATCTGTGCGGATCTAATGGCATCCGTGCGGTTCTTCGGTACGGCCGCTGGAGAAGAGCTACAGCGGAGATCGACACATCAGCAGATTCCCCGGAAGATTTCATGAAGATTGGTCTTTGTTGCGCGAAGATCGGACGAGTATCTCGGAAGTTATGCATGATTTCTCAGTTGAAAAGATCCGCAAAATGTAAAATACGCATCGGCGCAATGCGAGTTTTCCGAGTTTGACGAAATTTCAACAGGTGATAGAGCTCGAAAAGACGCATCCAGGCAATGGTTACCGCAAGTTACCGCAAGTCGCTACAATGCACCGTTCACGAGTTATGGCCTAAAGTTTGTCCTACTTCAACATAGGGGTCATAGGGATGAATAAGCAGTGCAAACTTTGGCATGCCATAACTCGTGAACGGTGCATCGTAGCGACTTGCAGTAACTTGCGCTGGATGCGTCTTTTCGAGCTCTATCACCTGTTGAAATTTCGTCAAAATCGGAAAACTCGCATTGCGCCGATGCGTATTTTACGTTTTGCGGATCTTTTCAACTGGGAAATCATGCATAACTTCCGAAATACTCGTCCGATCTTCGCGCAACAAAGACCAATCTTCATGAAATCTTCCGGGGAATCTGCTGATGTGCCGATCTCCGCTGTAGCTCTTCTCTAGCGGCCGTACCGAAGAACCGCACGGATGCCATTAGATCCGCACAGATCCAGCTGAAGAACAGCAGGTTAAAAAGTTACTCGCGGCAACACTGTTGTAGACGCCCCATTTCTCGACTGAATGACATCAACGTGAAAGAAAAGCTCTCGCAGCTTTGTTACCGGTACAAAATAACATCTCATTAAATGTCTAAAACAAACAAAATTAATTGCTAGAGAGGAGGCACTGAAACTGGGAATGCCATAACTATCTTCACATTGTTTTGCCACATCATACCTACTGTTGTTTTACATTTGACAATGTCTTTTAATGGAATCTCCGCAAACGATCAACGCTGAGCCTATACTCGCCATGAAATACGGCCCACGAGAATTTTTCGCGCGTACAAATAAATTACGCATACAAATTACACTAATGCATTAAAATAAAAATAAAAACTTACATGGTTCGACTGTCGCTCGGCCAAATCCCCACTTTTAGTGCTCTCCCCATTGCCCACCACCAGATTCCACGAACAGACGCTGCTGAAAGAATACGGTAGGTGGGAATTTGAAAATTTTTGAATTCGAAAAATTGAATTTCCAACTCGCCCCGCGTCGGGCGGCGGCCGAATTCCCAGGTCCGGGGCGCGCACCTCCTCGAAAGAGCCTAAAAATAAAAAATTGAGCGCATTTCATAAATAGCAACGATTTGCGAGTGTAATCGGCAAGAAATAGACAACTTGTGTAACTTTGCCCCCCCCCCCCCTTTTTCCCTACTTGAAAGACCCCCCTTCCAAAAATTGCAAAAATTTTCGCCTGCGGCGCTATATTCAAGCTGTTTTTCATCACAATTAAGCGATTGTAGGGACTTTATACCCTATTTTTGCAAAATTTCCTTAATTTTCTGCCAAATATTTGTGTCATTTTGACACCCCCCCCCCTCCTCGGCACCTAACAAATTCCACTAAAAACTAAAATTTCCGAATTTGAACAATTTATGGTTTTCTCAGACAAGAAATATCTTACCAGGCGACTTGTTTCGGTAATACTCGTTGCTTATATGGGTCAATTTTTCTTGTAATTTGTCCGCGCGCTTTTTCTCGCCCGCCACCTGCTTCTTGAGATCTTTCATCTGAAAATTTATACTGTTCTTACACAGTTTTAAATTTGTGAAAAATAACAAAAAAATTAAATTCCAAAATGCGAACCACTGCTGCTTGTTTCTTCTCCACCAAACGCACTTGATCCGCCTTATCTGTGACTTCCTAAATTGAAAATCCAAGAGTTGTTGAATAAAAATGATATAAATTTAAAAAATTAAAAATAATTCAAAGTTCGAACGGAAACTTTCTCCAATAATAAAAAATAAATTAATCTAGATGTGACGCATTGTAATTTTTTCAAGAACGACAGTCGAAAGTTGCACGGCGCTTTACTAAAATCTACACAACTTTAAAATAGAAAAATACACAAATTTTCAAAACTTCCCACACAAACCTGTTTCAGTTTGCCGATAATTTCTAACAAAGCGTCTTTGTCTTTCGTCACGCCTTCCACCTTCAGTTTGTGCTCCTAAAAAAAATAATTTCCAACCTACGTGCGTAATTATCCCAAACACGCAACACGCACCGCTCGGACGCTGTCGATCTGCGCCATGAGAGCGTCGTGCTCGTTCCTGTCGAAATTGTTAATTCAAAATTGTGTTTAAACACACAAATTTAAAACAAAGTTGACGCAATATGCCTATCTAGAGGCGCACACCTGTAGAAATTCTTTTGCTCCTCCATTTGAGTGTGGAATTCGGCGGTTTTCGCGGCGAATTGCGTCTGAAAATAGGAATTTTCGATGGTAAATTGCGGGAAAAAAACTAAAAATTCCACAAATTCACCTCAAGATCTGTCAGTTTCTGTTCCAGTTGCGTCTTCTGGGATTCCAATTGTGCAAAATCGTCGCGAATGGTTGCAGAGGATTGTGAATCGGCCTTAAATTGGAAAATTGCACATGTATTCGCACAATTAGGTACAAAGGAAAACGCACAATTTCAATCAAACGCGCAGCAAAACCCCTGAAAAGAGCACAGCCATAACATAGTGGAGGCATTATTTGCTATTTGTTAGTGGCGATCTCACAATTATCAAACGTTGCACCAGTTATTCTCTACAGACAGCCACATATAATTCTGCACACTTTTTCGCGCACTCCAGCGCAATTTCTCCACAAATCTGCACAATTTCTTACAAATGTACATAATTGACAATTTCCTACAAATTTGCACAATCGACAATTTCCTGTAAATTAATTAAAGTAAATTACACAACTTCCTACAAATTTACACAATTTCCTACAAATTTACACAATTTCCTACAAATTTACACAATTTCCTACAAATTTGCACAATTTCTTAAAAATATACACAACTTCCTACAAATTTACACAGTTTTCTACAAATTTGCACAATTTCTTAAAATATAGACCAAATTTCCTACAAATCTACAAAATTTCTCACAAATTTACACAACTAAAATAAAAACTACCCACCTCAACCCTTTCCAATTCGTCCCTCAGTGCGGCCACCGTACTTTCATACGCGTCGGCGCGCGACTTCAATTCGTCGGCGTGAGTTAATTTTGACTCTTTCAGAGTTGCGTTCAAATCTTCTATGGCGCTTTGGCTCGATTTGAGCGTCTGAAATAGCCAAATGGGATTACTGTTGCAACTCATGCAATATAATAGAATAATATTTTTAATAGTCCATTGACTATATTAGATAGATACACGAGCGTTTTCAGCTTTCCTCTCATAATTTCAATGCCGTTTAATGTTAACAGGTTGAATCAAAATTGTTTTGTGTATCGCATAATCTAACAAAATTCAATCACAATATTGCAGGCGCGCCCATAATTCAAGACAAAGTCGCTGCTACGTTTCTATCTAGCTGGAGGTGACTATTCGTCTAGGCATTTGCTAGACCGAGAGCGAAATTTTCCCAAAACCACACAAAAATATCACAAATTGTACAAACCTCATTCAAATTAGCCAATTCTTGCTCTTGTGAGGTGACTTTTAGCTTGGTGTCGTTCAATTCAGCCTCTAGACATTCGTTGCGCGATTTGCTGTCCTGAAATAATGGGCATAGAGATTAATGTTGTATAAACAGGGTACCTACGCAATAGAATTATTCTAATTACGTAATGTGATTGACGGAAGGCTATTGTAGAGTTGCGCGCAAGTCGATAGCGATTTTGCCCGCAGCCCTATACTGTTGTGGATTTACGCACATTTTAACCAAACAAGCTGTTTTAAAAAAGTTGAGTTGCTTTATTAATACGGAGTGGTTTGTGAGTGTTTTAAAGTGGAAGAGTAAAAGAGTGGATACTTTTGTAAAGTATTTCGAAGCCTTTCCGATATCACGCGCGCCCGCCCGGAGTCCACTATTCATGCGCTACTTCTGACACGCTCCTTTCTGAGGGGTTCTTGCAGGGCAACATTGGGATCGCCCGGGATTAATTTTTTGAGCAAGACACACGCATTTCTGAGCGGTTGTTGCAAGGCAACATTGGGATCGCCCGGGATTATTTTTTTAGCAAGACACACGCATTTCTGAGCGGTTGTTGCAAGGCAACATTGGGATCGCCCGGGATTAATTTTTTTATCAGACAAAGTTGTTCGTAAGACAAGGGTTTAAAAACACAAAAGTTTTTCTTTAGGAATGACCGTTCAACAACTGCCTCCACGTAAGCTTTCAAACGGTCGAACGAATGCCGCTCTACAACGTAAGACAAGCAAGTTAGGGCCCATTTGCTGTTTGAACCTTTGGGTTAATGTAGCTCGCGATATTCAAACTTTTGAATTTCGACCAATAGGAGAACAAATGATCAGTGAGTCAAGAGCTATCCAGCAACTCAAGATCGTCTCCCTACGACGCACGCTGAGCGAGTTAGAGCGATTTCTGCGTTAAAAACGCGAGAATGTCGCTTTTCGTGTTGCGAGTTTGCGTGATTAACAAAATTTTTACGCCAAGTGAAAGAGCACGTCGAGACCTTTTAGTTGACCTATCGCACGCCGCTCTACGACGTAAGACGAGCGTGTTAGAGCCGTTTTGCGTTTTGGACACTCGGGTTAGTCTAGCGCGCGCAATTCAAACTTTTGAATTTCGAGTTCTCTTAACGGAATTATCAGTGTGCCGGAACCTATTCAACGAACTCAAGATCGTCTCTCTATGACGGAAGACGAGCGAGTTATATAAGTTTTACGTTTTAAACCTTTGCATTACTGTAGCTCCCGAAATTCAAACTTTTGAGTTTCGACCAATAGGAGAACAAATGATCAGTGAGTCGAGAGCTATCCAACCAACCCAAGATCGTCTCCGTACGACGTACGCTGAGCGAGTTAGAGCGATTTCTGCGTTAAAAACGCGAGAATGTCGCTTTTCGTGTTGCGTGTTTGCGTAATTAACAAAAGTTTTAATGCCAAACGAAAGCGCACGTCGAGACCTTTTAGTTGACCTATCGCGCGCCGCTCTACGACGCAAGACGAGCGAGTTAGAGCCGTTTTCAGTTTGAACCTTCGGGTTACTGTAGCGCGCGCAATTCAAACTTTGAATTTCGAAGTCTCTTAGCGACATTACCAGTGAGTCGAGACCTATCCACAAAGTCCAAGATCTCCTTCCTACGACGTTCCAACGCCGAGATATCAGAGCGTGACGTACGTACGGACGAAGAGCTCTCGTAGGGGTTCGCCCGGCTGAGGCCGGGCGAAAAAATTGAGCCAGTTATCGCAATTTTTTCGTGCGCCCTCAGGCGGACGACACCCTATGAGAGCTCGGCGTGCGTGCGTGCGTGCGTAACGCTCTTAGATCTCGGCGTTGGAAGCTCGTAGAGAGACGATCTTGGGCTCTATGGATAGGTCTCGACCAGGGGTGGGGGGGCGCACTTCCTCAGCTGCAGTTGACTTTGGAGAGAGGGCAAAAATGTGCCACCCCCGCCGATTTCGCGCCGATTTTTTTGTGGGACCTTTTGACATATATGTAAAAAAGGTCGAAATTTCATATTCCGGCGTTATTTTCGCTCTAGCGGGTCACAAATTTGAGTTTTCGGCGAAAAACCGGAAAATCGAAAATTTCGCCGCTTTTGGCGCACTTTTCAAAGGCTTATATCTCGAGGTTGGGACTAGCTAGAGCGATGCGGTTTCTTTTCGCGAATTGCCCGTTGTCAGCTCTACAACTTTGTTTAAGATCACTTCTTCCTATCTTGTACCGTTCTTGCGCAATAAGCCGCTCTTCTGTCCGAAACCCGTTTTTCGAGCGATTTTTTTCGAAATATTTTTTCTTTTCAGGCGCCGTATCTCGCCAACGAGAAACGATTGGGGGTCGGTCGCGGCAGCGATTGAAAGCCCAATGTGTCCTCTACTAAACGCCGCAAGAACCGGCCCTCCAACCTGTACACACACCGACACCGAGATTCAAAAGCGGTCCCTATTCGGCGACTAGGCGCCGACGGCCATTTTACAAAAATGTCCATAAAAAAACGAACAAAAGCGAAATTCAAAAATCTGTCAGACAGAAAGTTGCCCAACCCATGGGTGATGCCTACTGCCAAGTGGCGTCGAAAAATTCAAAATTTTGAAGGTGGCACACGGAGCGAGTTTGAAAAATTCGCCATGCGGCGCCTCACAGGGAGAGAAGGCTACTTTGGATCACGATTCCTGCCGCCACATACGCCACACGGCTTCCACGCTGGGCCACCCTGTAGCGCCTAGGTAGGTTAATAATCGGCCCTAGTACTAGTGCCGCTCGGCCTTCGTACCTCGCAGCGCAAGCGCTCAAAGTCGGCAATTCTCACTGGGCCGGCGAGCCGGCGTCGCGCTCCAAAATTTCGAACTCTTCCGATTTTGACGAAATTTTGACACAATATAGCACTCGACGAGACGCATCCAACGCAAGTTACCGCTAGTCGCTACGATCCACCGTTTCCGAGTTATGGCATGTCAAAGTTGGTGCCGCTTCACCATAGGGCTCATAGGACCAAAATTGGCTTTCCGTCCGTATTTTCTGCAAGCCGCAAAACTGATTGCAACGTATTTCGGCACGTTTGTTTTGACAGTGGTCTTCCCTAACGAACGCCAAAAAATTATGGATCCAGTGCTAAATCTGGGGAAAATACGGACGGAAAGCCAATTTTGGTCCTATGAGCCCTATGGTGAAGCGGCACAAACTTTGACACGCCATAACTCGGAAACGGTGGATCGTAGCGACTAGCGGTAACTTGCGTTGGATGCGTCTCGTCGAGTGCTATATTGTATCAAAATTTCGTCAAAATCGGAAGAGTTCGAAATTTTGCGATTTGCGCGACGCCGGCTCGCCGGCCCAGTGAGAATTGCCGACTTTGAGCGCTTGCGCTGCGAGGTACGAAGGCCGAGCGGCACTAGTACTAGGGCCGATTATTAACCTACCTAGGCGCTACAGGGTGGCTCAGCGTGGAAGCCGTGTGGCGTATGTGGCGGCAGGAATCGTGATCCAAAGTAGCCTTCTCTCCCTGTGAGGCGTCGCATGGCGAATTTTTCAAACTCGCTCCGTGTGCGACCTTCAAAATTTTGAATTTTTCGACGCCACTTGGCAGTAGGCATCACCCATGGGTTGGGCAACTTTCTGTCTGACAGATCTTTGAATTTCCCTTTTGTTCGTTTTTTATGGACATTTTTGTAAAATGGCCGTCGGCGCCTAGTCGCCGAATAGGGACCGCTTTTGAATCTCGGTGTCGGTGTGTGTACAGGTTGGAGGGCCGGTTCTTGCGGCGTTTAGTAGAGGACACATTGGGCTTTCAATCGCTGCCGCGACCGACCCCCAATCGTTTCTCGTTGGCGAGATACGGCGCCTGAAAGGAAAAAATATTTCGAAAAAAATCGCTCGAAAAACGGGTTTCGGACAGAAGAGCGGCTTATTGCGCAAGAACGGTACAAGATAGGAAGAAGTGATCTTAAACAAAGTTGTAGAGCTGACAACGGGCAATTCGCGAAAAGAAACCGCATCGCTCTAGCTAGTCCCAACCTCGAGATATAGGCCTTTGAAAGTGCGCCAAAAGCGGCGAAATTTTCGATTTTCCGGTTTTTCGCCGAAAACTCAAATTTGTGACCCGCTAGAGCGAAAATAACGCCGGAATATGAAATTTCGACCTTTTTTACATATATGTCAAAAGGTCCCACAAAAAAATTCCTATCGGCGCGAAATCGGCGGGGGTGGCACATTTTTGCCCTCTCCAAAGTCAACTGCAGCTGAGGAAGTGCGGCCCCCCCCTGGTCTCGACTCACTAATCATTAGTCATAATGGATGTCGAGACTAAAAAATTTGAATTTCGCGAGTTACAGTAACTCGAATATGCCAAAACACAAAACGGCTCTAATTCGCTCGTCTTACGTCGTAGAGCGGCGATCGACACGTCAGGTGAAAGCTGTCGACGTGTTCTTTTATGCGGCTGCAATAAATTTTCAATTACGCAAACACGCACCACTGAAAACGCCATTTTTAAGACTTTAGCACTAAGATCGCTCTAACTCGCGCAACTTCCGTCGTAAAGAGACGATCTCGAGCTTGAATAGCTCTCGACTCACCAATCGTTTGTTCTCCCATCTGTCAAAAGTTTGAATTTCGCAAATTACAGTAGCCTCAAGGTTATAAACACAAAACGGCAGTAACTCGTCTGTCTTGCGTCGTAGAGTGGCAATCGACACGTCAATTTTAAGCTCTCGCAATAGTTTCGAGTTCTGCGCTGGAATCTGTCTGAATTGCTCGTGTTGGGAATGGGATTACAGCGACACTCGGCAGTGGCACGTCATTCGAAGGCTCGCTACGTACTCTTTCGCATTCTGACATAAATTTTCTAATTACTAAAACACGCACCAAGACAAGCAAAGTTCGTTTTGCTGCATGGACAGAAGTGCGACACGGCTTGATTGCTCGTAGTGCGCTCTGTCAAATGTTTGTCAAAACTTGACAAGTTGTTGTCACTTTAAAGCGTTGCTTGAAAGAGGGCACGGGCGATCTCTGCACAAAGAACGGAAGTCTTTGCAATGTCAGTCAGAATACAAACTCAACTTTTTCATACCGGAGCTTGCTGTCACCTGGGTTCTTTTTAGCGATATTGGGAGCGTTTGCTCCTAGAATTTGCCAAACGCTCCTAGAATTTCAAGTTATGAGCGTCAGCACGCTCCTAGACTAGCGGTAGAATTTTGATAAAAAAATTCATGTTTTCTTCAAGTCTTGACGGTTCTTAGACAAAACAGTCTCCAAACGAAAAATTTTTGCCTGCGGCGCTATTTTATCGCAAAATATACCATTTAAAGTCCAACTGTCGCCAAATGTTCGCCTGCGGCGCTATTTATTAGTTAACTTTAGGTTGACAAAACGTCTACAACGACAATTAAGGGTATATAATATCGCCATTGAACTTCCTTCGAAACAACATTTCTGCCAATTATTATCTTGAACATTTTTGCTCCTAAATTTTGCTTGACGCTCCCAGATTTCTGAGCTAGGAGGAGCGCCATTTGCCCCCAGACCTCAGGCGAAAAAAACCTTGGTTGTCACTCGTTTGACACCGCAGTGGAGTCCAGCATAGGTGCGATCCAGAATTGGGCCAGGGGGGGGGGGGGGGGTCTTTGGGGTTTTGGGGGGGGGGGGGGGGGGTCTCCGGATCAGGAATCCGTTTCCTGATCGGCTCAAAATGGGGGGGGGGGGGGGGTAGACATATTTACCAAAAAAGTGCCAAAAATTAGCTATTTTTGCTCTACTTTGATGCGAAATTCATAGAAAATTATCAGAAATACGCAAAAATAGCGCCGCAGGCGAAAATTTTGACCAATTTTGGACTGATTTTGGGAAAATTTCCTTAATTTTTCCGGCTTCCTCTGGGTAGGGGGGGGGGGGGGGTCCGGCGAAAATTTCTAGGGGGGGGGGGGGGGTATCCGGAATTCCCGTCCGGATGGCCAAGGCTGGGGGGGGGGGGGTAACCCCCCCCCCCCCCCCCCCCCCCCCCAATCGCACCTATGGAGTCCAGTAACACATTATCAAGTGTACATAATATACCTGCAACTCCGCTTTGAAATAGGAGATTTGCTCTTGTAATTCGGCGGAGTGCGAGCCGACCGAGCTGACCTTTTGGGCCAATTTTTCTTTCTCCACGTTCCATTCCGATTCCATTTGCTTGTACTGAAAATAAAAAAGAATTGCACTCCATTTTGTTGGAGAAACTAGAAGCTCATCAACGGCTGCAGACATTCAATCTCTACTTTGCTATTTACGCACAAGAATCGCTAGACGCGAAACTTTGTTAATTACGCACAAAAACTGTTAATTACGCACAAACCGTGCCAATTACGCATAAGTAACGTTAAACCACGCGCAAATTTTGTTACTTACGCACGCACGCACTAGCATGCACACAAAGTACAAACCTTTTCAATCACCCGTACAGTTTGCAAACAACGCACAAACGCCACAATTACACTCAACGCGCAAAAAAAATCGATTTTCGCAAATTACGCACACAGTCAACGAATTCAAGAGTTCGAGCTCTTTTCACAACATTCCAACTGACTGATCGCAAAACAACAAAACCCACTTCGTCCACAATTTTCAGTTCCTGTTGCGTTTTGTGCAACTCTGCCAAAATGGTGCCCATTTCTGCCTCTTTTTGTGCCAAAATGTTTTTCGTCGCATTTTTATGCTCTTCCACCAGACTCTCCTTCTCTTGCAACAGGCGCAGGAAACTGAAATATTTATTAAGTTAAATTTGTTATTCTTAGTTCAATTTACTCAGTCTTAAATTCTTTAGTAATTTGCTCACTGCATATTTATTCATACAATTCTATTCGATTTTAATTTACTATAATTTGAACAACAAAGCATAATTTAATAACCATTCAGCTGATCAAATCTAGAGTTGTAACTAGGAGAAATTATTTTAACTTAATATAGATGAGTTGTGAAAGTTTACAAAAATTCGACAATACAAAAATATAATTACCTGTCCTTCTTAAGCTGTAGCTCCTCTGTCACGGCGGACAAATCCTCTTTCAGTTGACTGAGCAGCGCCTAAATTTGGATTTGTACCTAGAATTTGTCTGTATTTATAGACAAATATAAACAACAATCTCAAAATTGTACCTCGTTTTCGCGCAGTGTGTTCTCCATAGCTGATTTGGCGGCGGTAAGGGTTCGAAGTTCGGTGTTGGCGTCTAAAAGTTTGCCAGATTTATTAAATTTTAACATATAATTTAAAAATAGCTCCACCTACCCCGTAATTCGCCGTTCAACGTCTCAATTTGCGATTTGGCACCTTCCAATTCCGATTTAAGCCTTTCGAAATCTTCGGCGCTCACAGCAGGCTCTAAGAAATCAAAAATTGTTCTCTCACTTCAAAAATAGTGCAAAAATTGTGCAAAAATTGTAAAAAAAATTGGTACCATTCGGAGCGTTTTCCGCCAAATTCGGCAAGCTATCGTTGCTAACTGTCGCGGCGTCGTTTTTGGCGGCCAAAGCAGCCTCTAATTCCTCGTTTCGAGCCACGACCTAATGTAAACTTAAAATTTAACAAAAATGTTAAATTTGCAATAAAATTCGCACCTTATTCAATTCCGCCATCACGGTCGATTGCTGCAGACGAAATTCCTCCTCTTGCGAGGCCATTTTGCGCCGCAGATTCTCGATTTCGTCGTAGTTATGCTGAAAATAGTATTTTTATACACAATTTTCACAATTTGGGAAATAATTCTCAAAATTCCTCACTTTTGTCGTCGTCGCAGCACTTCCGGCGGCGGCAGAGGTAAACGCCTTCAGTTTGCCGCCGATAAATTTGCCCGCCAAATTCAAATTCTGCATCTGAGATTGCGGCAATTCGTCTGGCTGTTGCGCGGAATTTATTTGCGACTGGTAGCGCGTATTCTCCTCTTTGAGCTGGTAATTGGCCGTTCGAAGCTCCAAAAGTTGCTCCTAAATTAAATTTTGTGTAAAAATGCACTGGATGAATGAATAATCGAGACTTGTAAACGCTGGAATTCTTCGGTCGACAGGGAAGACTCAGCCGCCATTTTGGAATATTAAAGATTTTTGTATACAATCACAAAATAAATCGCAAATACACAATATACCGCAAAACATCTGACACACGCAGAACGGAACCGGTCGGACTCGGTTCATGCTAACGAATGACTCTTGACAAACTGAGTTTTGGAATCGAAGTTGACTACTACTTTATCAAAAGATTTGGTCTCAACGCGGGATTGGTTTTGCTAAATGACTAACGTGCTATTCTTGTGCTGCAAATTGGTCACATCTCAGCGGTAAAAGGAGGGCAGTGACTAAAAACCGAACAGCCGAACAGGAGCCGAACAACCGAACAGCCGAACAGTTACCGTAATCCATCGAATTGTTCAAAAATGTGGTTTTGCAAATCTTTGCAAAATTCTCACGCAGCGTCGTTTCTCCGCTGCGCTACGTGCATGGAAGCGCTTTTGAATGTCAAATAGCCCAATAAAGTCGAACAAAATGCTAATTCTTTGTTTTATGAGGTGCGCCGCGTCAAGCTCCTTCTCCAATCTAGAATCGTGGGTTGTCACCGCTTATTACTTTGAGGAAAGTGGAGGCCAATCGCCTTTGTGTTGAAGCAGAGCGTGTGGTTGGGGTGGCGGGCGTGTTGCTTTAGGGGGGGGTTTTCTGTGTTTAGTGAGCCCAGCCGGGGGGTGGTGGTGCGCGGTTGTTGCGTCTTTGCTGGGCGCAGTGCCGGTAAAAAATATAAATATCATGGTTGGCGCGTCAGCGCCAAACCATAATATGTTCCATCCAGGCCGCGCGCACCTTCTCCAATCATCACGATATTCATTTCTCAGGCGGTACTAAACGGAATTGGATGAAAGTTGGTACACTAAAGGACTCTATCACAAATAGATTAAATTCCAAATTTGGTGAAAATCGGTTAAGTGTAGCGAAAGTTACAGGCCCAGAAAGGATCGCGGCGCGTTTCTTGTCCCACGGGCGGGGGGTGAATTCTTCTCCGTCTTCTCCTTCTTCTCCTTCTTCTTCTCCAGATCACGCTCTAACGTCCATCAGCATCTCGTCTGGCCGCCTTCCGTTCCTGCAACAACAAAGGGCAATGAAATAGTGCTCTATAGGGTAGGAGCGGATTGAGGGGGAGGTGGGAGGTGTCAGTTCGGGCGCCCCCCCCCCCTTTCGGCAAAACCGCCCCCACACCCGTTCCATGCAAATTGCGAGCAAGATTTTCGCCTGCGGCGTTATTTTAGACTATTTTTGAAACAGAAAACGCCACGATCGTCAAAAATTTTCACCTTTGGCGCAAAAAACAGTTTGCCGCTTTGAATATGAGTGACTGCCAAGCAATTCGCCTTCACCACCCCCCCCCCCACCCTTTCCGTCACACCCTCCCACACCGACGGCTCTCCCTCCACCCTCCTTCGGCAGTCGATGAGTTCAAGCTAGAACTTACCCCCAACACTCCCAATTCGACTGGGCCTCGGATAACGGCGGCAACAGAAGATCCTTTAGGCACACTTTCAGCGATCGGTTCACTAAAAGCAATAGCAAAACGTTATTCGCCACATAAATATTTCCTCCACCCCTTCTCCCCCTCCTTCCCTCCCTTCCTACCTACCCCACCCCCCCCCCCCCCCCCCCCCCCCCCCCCCCCCCCCCCAACTATCATCACTACCATCACCAATCGCTCACTGGTGCGCCGAAACAGAATGTAGAAACATTTTCGCCTCTGATGCAATTTGTGTGCATTTTTGCGTGATTTTGGCACAAGTTAGGTGGGGGGAGGGGTGTGAAGTGCGAATTCGCTTCTCTCGCCTCCAGTTGACCAAGAAAATAGTTGAGCACTAACCCCAAATGAAATAACACACTAACTCTCAATAGCAGCGGTACACGCGCTTTAACGCATAGGCCCGATTTGGGGGGGGGGGGGGGGGGGGGGGGGTTACCCCCCACCACTCCACCCGCTAGCAGCCTTAAACCGAAACAAGAATCTTGTTCTTGAAGCCGAACCCCCCCCCCCCCGCCGAGAATCGAGCAAAAATTGCGAAATTTTCCTGAAATCTGCCTTAAAGTAGTCAAAAGTTTTGCCTGCGGCGCTATATTTTATCATTTCTTAGTCATTTAGAGGTGTTTTCATAAAAATAGAGGTATAGAGCGAAATATGGCGTTTTTGGCACTTTTTGGGCGTTTTATACAGTGTTTCGGACCAATTTTGGATATTGATTTTTGACCCTCTGTACCCACCCCCCCCCCCAGGCAGACGATGAATCCCACCTATGCCTTAACGCGACTTCGGAAGGAAAGCTCGCTTAAAATGAGAGTAAAACTGCTCAAAAACTGCGACGCATGTGACAATTTTGACTAACAACTGCCACTTTTAGCAAAATCTCCCCACATTCACCCCTTCCTCTGCCCCACCTGCATGCCCTCGTATCCCCTCTCTCCTCCATGCTGGCCTCTCCACTTCCTCGCAAACCTCATAGAGGTATACTCACAACCCAGGCGCACTGAGCTACAAGAAAGAAAGAAGAAATGACAAAAATTATCCAGCACAAAAAAGAAGGGTCAATAATAAGCGCGCATAATCATCGGTGCCGCTGGGGGGGGGGGGCGAGTGGTGGGGTGGGGGCGGGGCATGGGGGTCAAGCCGCCCCCCCCCACCCGAAAAGGTCGAATTCGCCAATCCCCCTGGCCGCAAAATTTTCGCTAAAAATGGTAGTTTTGAGCCAAGTTTCCGCCTGCGGCACTTTTTTTTTCAGAGGTTTTAGCCGGCCGTGGAAAGGGGGTGGGGGGAACAGATCTTCAGTAAAAACTACTACTGTAACTAGTATCAACCATCGACGCGGTAAAAGTAAGAGGAAACGACAAATTATGGTTCTACACTGCAAATTTACGGAAACATTAAACTAGCTCCAAAATCCCACTTGGGTAGGGCCACGGAAAGCAGCGGCGGCAACAGAAGGTCCTCAGTCCAATCATCGGTGCGCTAAAAGCAAGAGGAAACGACAAATTATGGGTTTGCACTGCAAATTTACGGAAAATATAAGCGTCAAAATGAACTAGCCCCAAAATTCCACTTGGATAGGGCAATGGAGGACAGCGGCGCCAACAAACAGAAAAGTCCTTCGTTGAAATACAGCGATGGTTGTCCTGTCTGCTACGCTAAAAGTGAGGGGACAAACATCGCTCGACTTTGTTCTTTTCGACGCCTGCTCCTCAACTGAACCACACGCACATAATTTCACAAACTAGATGCGAGGTTGACAGCTGAAGCAAAAGGAGGATCAAATGGTACCCATATATCACAGCATCTAATGGTATACGTCAGCTATAACGGTGGTATTTGCGCAGCGATGTCGCCGGCTATCTAATTGTTTCAACCTCGGCAGGAAGGAACTCTCTAGTTCAAAATCGTTGCAATTGCGAACGATATTGCGCGCTAGCGAGCTAAATTGCTGGTGAAATAGCGACGCACGCGATCGAACGCACACTGTAGCAGCAAGACAGGGCAGCGCTAAATTCCGCGCAACGCAAAGCGGAGCTAGCTCTCATCAGAGCGTTTGGCGTTAGTCCTAATAAGAACTGACAGCTAGCTGCAGTGCAGGAAGCGAGATGGGCAGCGGAAGTCGCGGTAGAATCCGCCGCGGCGAAAGTGGAAGGCCCACTCGAAAGGTGGAAGGAGAGTGCGAGAGAGAGGAGGGAGAGGTTGCGAGAGAGAGGGAGAGAGAGGAGGGAGAGGTTGCGAGAGAGAGGGAGAGAGAGGAGGGAGAGGTTGCGAGAGAGAGGGAGAGAGAGGAGGGAGAGGTTGCGAGAGAGAGGGAGAGAGAGGGAGGGAGAGGTTGCGAGAGAGAGGGGAGAGAGAGGAGGGAGGGAGAGGTTGCGAGAGAGAGGGAGAGAGAGGAGGGAGAGGTTGCGAGAGAGAGGGAGAGAGAGGAGGGAGAGGTTGCGAGAGAGAGGGAGAGAGAGGAGGGAGAAGTTGCGAGAGAGAGGGAGAGAGAGGAGGGAGAGGTTGCGAGAGAGAGGGAGAGAGAGGAGGGAGAGGTTGCGAGAGAGAGGGAGAGAGAGGGGGAAGGAGAGGCGAGAAGGGAGGGAGTGAGAGGAGAGGTCGAGAGAGAGGAGTGGAGAAGTGGGGCGGCCAGAAGTGGGCCTGTGGAGGAGGAGCCGAAAGAGGGCTCAGCACCGAACGTGGTGCTTGGAAACGCCCAACGTGGCGTGCTCAAAAACGAGCGTGAGAGCGTCAAAAAGGACGCGGTCGAATTCGACCAGGGCCAAAGAGGCCAACTCCAGAAGGAGTCAGAGACTGAGAAAGGTGGAGACGGAGTCAGGTCGGTCGACGAGACTGGGCTGGGTGGCAAACGAGGCCAAACGGCCAATGAGACGCCCCCAAGCGGCAGTGGAGACGCGACGGCCCAGCCGAAACTGGCGTGGGGTAAAGGAAGTGAACGCGAAGAGCGTGAGACTGGGTGTGAAACCTTGAGTGTAGAGGTGACGGGCAAGTACGTGAAGGGCTTGCGAAGGAGAAGGAAACTGAATGACGAAGTCAGTGACGAGAGCCATTTGGAGAGAAAGCGGCGCTTGGCCAGGGAAAGGCAGCGCAAAAGGATGCAAAACGAAGCGTCCAAATTGCAGCATAGAGCTGCGTGCAGGAAGCACCACGAGCAGAATAAGCAGCAGCTTCTGCAAAACAAATTGATCGCCTACAGTAAGAAACGGGGCGAAGTGCTGGAAGACAGGAAGGTCGCCTACCGTAAGAAGCGGGGCGAAGTGCTGGAAGACAGGAAGGTCGCCTACCGCAAGAAACGGGGCGTAGTGCTGGAAGACAGGAAGGTCGCCTACCGTAAGAAACGGGGCGAAGTGTTGGAGTATAAGAAGGTCGCCTACCGTAAGAAGCGGGGCGAAGTGCTGGAAGACAGGAAGGTCGCCTACCGCAAGAAACGGGGCGAAGTGCTGGAAGACAGGAAGGTCGCCTACCGTAACAAACGGGGCGAAGTGTTGGAGTACAAGAAGGTCGCCTACCGTAAGAAGCGGGGCGAAGTGCTGGAAGACAGGAAGGTCGCCTACCGCAAGAAACGGGGCGAACTGTTGAAGTACAAAGCGCGCTGGCACAAACAGAAGCGATCGAACAACCTGAGACGGAAGAGATCTGAGTATCTCTGGAAGCGCCAAGAAATCCTGTCCATCAGGAAGAATTACTACAAGTTGAACCGAGAAAGGATTCTTAGCAAGATAAAGTCGCGAGAGTTTCAGACGAAATGGTCGGAGTACATACAGCTGTACAGGGCAATCCACCGAGATAAAATTCGGTCGGCAAGGCGCCAGTGGAAGGAGGCGCACAAGGGCATAGTAGCGCTGGCCAAAAGGAAGCATCGTCAGTCGCACGGGCAGAGTGAACGGGCGCGAAAGCGACGCAGTCGTCAATTACACAGGGTTACTGCTTCCACGCGCTGGCAGCGTTACTACAGACTACACGCGAAATTCCTCAACAGGAGGAAGACTGAACAGCGCCGCAAAGAGTGGCAGAAATTCCTCGCCAAAATGCGAGAACGCTACCAGCAGAACAAGGACAGATTCCAACGGATGAACAAACAAAGGAATCGAATCCGAAAAACGCGGTTGTTTGAAAGCCGGGCCGGCCGGCCGCAGCTACAGTACATGCAACCGGGCAGTCTAGAGTGGCACCGAAATAAGGACAAGTATTGGAGACGTATGGTGATTGGGCGCCTGGTCAAGAACCAGCTGAGTCAGTGGGGCCTGGGGTCTAAAGTGACGAAAGGCCAACTTGTCGCGAAGCAGCGCCAAATGCAAATGCACGTCACTCATACAGTACTCGTGGCATTGGCGCACCGCAAGGAAATGCGCGCAAAACTGTTCAAATTGGCACGGCGCATATACGACCGCTTCCAAAAGAGCGAAGCCGCTTTAACAAAGCTTTCGTTAGACGAGATAGAAGGCGCGCTCAGGCAACTATACGGCGGCGAAAGATATCATACGAGAACGCACGAACGGCACGGCGTGAACACTGACGAGAAGGAGTATGAAATGTACTCGGTCATGCAGGCACGCAGAAACGGTAGTCAAAACGACGACCCGCGTAGCCAAGAAATCGTAGAACCGCCGGCCTCCATCGCCGCCTCCGTAGCCACCGCAGACGTAGACGTAGACGTAGCCACCGTCGTTCCCGTCGCGACGTCTGCTTCAGTGGAGTCGTCGTCCAGTCAGTCTCCAACGGCGTCTCCAAAGCGCAAGAAGGCCAGGAAGGCCAAGGGCCGGACGAAGGTGGGTGAGGAGGAGCCTGAAGAGGACTTCCTCGTGCGAGAGTGTGACGACGAGTGCGAGCAGCGAATGCCCCCCGAGTGGGCGAGTAGGCTGCACGCGGCGCTGTGTGAAATCGACCCCAACTTGGAGTTGATTAAGCTGCAGATAGCCTTGATCGACTTCGAGTCCTGCAAGGCCTGTGGCGATCAGCATGACAAGTACCCTGAGTGCAGGAAGGGCTCGCAGTGCACCGACCATCTGAAGCTCATGCGCGACGTGCAGGAGCACTACAAGGGCATGCGAACGCTGATTCGACAGTTCTATCGGCTGAGAGAGGTGAACACGTGGCTGGTCAAACTTGACCACGCCTTCTCCAATGGGGATTTGAGAGTGATCCGAGAGTTGATCACAGAGCGGGTAGAGAAAGAGGAGAAGCAGTCAGATAGAACAGACGGCGAACAAGGTGCCAAAGCAAATCGGTGCCAGATGACTGAAACGGAAATTCGCGAAAAATATGCAAAGCAATTTCGAAAATTCGAAAACGAAATTCGCGACTATCCCATTCACGTCTGTGACGTCTGTCAATGTTTGTACCCAAAATCAAGGGAATACAAACAGACGACCACTGATAGAAGCAGGCAGATTCAGAGGAAGATCAAGGTCTATTTGGAAACCAGAGAGATGGCCTCAAGTGGAGAGCAGGTGGCACTCTGGCAGTACACAGAAGACAGGCCACTGCGCAGAGATCGCAGTCTGTCTTTCGTTTGCTCCAAATGTGCAGACAGCATAGGCAAGGGCAATGTGCCGCAGTTGTCACAGGAGAATGGCATGGGCATAGACGCCATCCCTGAAGAGATCAGTGATCTCAACTGCTATGAACTGCTGTTGATCAAGCTGGCCAAGTGTTTCCACACGGTGATCAGGCTGAAACCCTACCGATTCAAGGGAAGCACTGCTGAGTTGCAGCAGGCCATCAAGGGGACCTCAATTCACTTCCCACTTCCCCTGAGTGAGACCCTGGACTACACGGCTTCGAAACTGCCATCTCCAGAGTGTCTTGAGATTCTGGTCGACTCCTTGCCAAACCAACGCAGGGTGGTATGGAGATCGTTGGTGGACCTGGGGAAAGTGAAGAAAGCGTTGTATTGGCTGAAGGCCAACAACCGACTATACAAGGACATTGAGGTGGTTGAAGACGAGAGCGCCATTGAAGACCCGCCCGTCACTGAAGTCCCTGAAGTGGATCATGGGGCAGGGCCAATCAAAAGTCTGCTGACGAAAGCAGACAGAGAGGCGCAGAACAAGCAATACACCGTACAAAATGTGCAGACGAATCAGCCACCTGTGGACAACACCACCCTATTCAAAATCAGGAAGGTGGTCGCTGAACCTCTGAAGCAGAGGGACAAAACTCTGGACGTGAAATGCTTCCCTGAATTGTTTCCCAGAGGAAACTTTGGCGTCTATGCAGAGCGGCTTTCCAAGGTGCGACCACCAGAGTACTACAGAGCGCGATTGATGCACAGAGATGCCAGATTTCGGCGCAACGCTCAGTACCTATTCCACTCACTCACCTGCAGAGACATGGCCAGCTTGGACGCAGGCATTTACGCCAGTCTCAACTGCAACTACCCTGGTGGAATGACCGCTGGCGAACTGAAGAAGAAGGTGGACGAAGGCCATCCAGAACTAGAGGCCAATTTGACCAGTGTTCTGTCGGCCGTCAGAGGA
>JASAMZ010004392.1:0-11135 GCA_030248115.1 Linhomoeus sp. GSCO2_2 | reverse complement strand
AAAAACTTCAACAACAACAACAGCGAGCACTGCATCTGACACTGCACACGTCTGTCATGCTGCCAATTCCGACTACCCAAGTGGTCGCCCCTTGGTCACCAACTCACGTCACACGTCATCGACGGCCGCAAGGAGCAGCTGAATACAGGCCATGAATGTGCTTAACGAGGGACTGCTTAGTCAGCAGACGGCCGCAGGCGTCGCACTCGCATTCGATTGCGCGGCGGGTCTTCAGGTGACGACCAATGTGGCCTTTGATCTCTTTCTTGGTGGTCGTTGCGATGGCCTTCTTGTCGCCGGGACAGTCGTCACAGCGCCACTCGGGGGGAGCACACTGGAGACACCGTCGGCAGTGGCCCAACAACGTCCTTCGACATTCCATCAAACGTTGGCACTCGTCGCAGGCGTAGGCGAGCGCTGGAGAAGAGTTGGAATGCATGGAATACCAGTGACGGAAGGCCGAGTCCCGATGTCTTCCCCGTTGCTTCTGGTCACACTCGTCGCACTCCAAAGGGCGGCTACGCTTCGCTTTCGCAGACCATTCCAAAGCCAGTCCAAGGCAGAGTCGCAGATGAGGCCGGCAGTTGTTCTTGACGAATCGCGAGTTGCAGTCGTCGCATTGGGCGCGCCGATCGATCGCCTCCAGGTGACTCGCCGTGTGAAGCACCATCATGTGCTTCATGTCACTGGTGAAGGGGCAGAGGTCGCAGCATAGAGCGCGCCGTCGCATACGGTCGTGGTGACTCAGAAAGTGCCTCGGAAGACTGATCCATCGGTTGACTTCGTTCGTCAAATAGGGGCAAACGTCACACTGGGCGAGGACCGATTTCCCATGTCGCCTGTACCAGTGTTGGTAGAGCGGCCGGCTGCCGTCCCCAGTCAGTTTCGCGCTGCACACGTCGCACTGATAGGGTCGAAGATACCTTTTGGATCGGCGTACTATGCCGCCGTGCGACAACTGGTGCAGAGCCACGCGGCACCTGAGACCTTTGAGTCTGCTGCTGTTGAATGCCCTACTGCAGACGTCGCAGACGACAATACTTCTGGAAGTGTCCACCACGTCAAGGCCAACACTTGGGTCTGCCATCGTCCGTTCCACGCTTGGTTATCCTCAGCAATGCAAAATAGCTCTGTTATGAGGTCGATTCAAGGACGGTGAACCTTTCTTCGGATCAGCTTGTCGCTTCTTTCCAAGAATAAAGCAGACAACGCGAGCGACCGCTTTATCAGCTTTGTGATCGAGATGTCGTCTGCTCGATCGACATACGTGTAGCCGGGGGGGGGGGGGAGGGGGGTAAGCCCCCCCCCCCCTAGCCAGGGGTGCCCCCCCCCCCCCCCATACCCCCAGGGACCCCCCTCCCCCTTGAAAACCTCCCCCCCCCCCCCCCTTTACTGTAGATAATTTTTGTCAGCGGCGCTTTAAAATGTCAAAAATTTCGCCTGTTGCGCTTAAAAACGTCTCAAATCACGTGGCCCTTGAGGCAGCACCTATCGTCCCACGGGTTTGCAGACAAGCCGCGGAGCGAGAGCGTGCGGCGACATTTGCAGTGCGACGTCTGTAGCAAGGACATCGCCGTCAACTGGTCGACCACGAGAGCTTCTTTCACCAATGGAAGGGAGGCCATGGCCCTTTAGCTCCTGAAGTCGTATTCCACTGCGACCGTTGCGATCACTCGGCCGCTTCATCGCTCAAGCAAAGGGCAAAAGAACAACTTCAGTGCCACTTCAGGAGCACCCATCGAGCGGCAGTCAGAGCCGGCGTCTTTGCCTGCGACGCCTGTGACGCGGCGTTTGACTTTTGCCCCGGCCTGCGCCACCACACTGCGGTGTCAAATCACGTCCTGCCATCGGCCGCCAACCACGCGCTACGCGACGGACTGCGGCATTTTGAAAGAACAGCTAACGGCCGGCCCGAATGCGACGAGTGCTTTCACAAAGCCCTAACCATAAGGTGGTTCTTTTACCACTGGTTCCTCCAGTATCACGCCCGTCTGTCGACGAGGTCGCCAGCTTTTGTCTCCGACGACTGCGTCAGCAGTACGAAGTTCCACAGTCTATTCTCTGACCATTCTCTGATACAGCGAACAACTACTGGACGACGGCTCCTCAGCAGGCTCCAATGCGACAATTGTTCATTCTCCACCACGGCAGCGACTATGACCGGCAAAAGATGTGCCTTGCGTACGCACGTCGCGCATGAGCACACGAAGCCCCTACGGCTGCCATTCGAGTGTGAGAATTGCGGTTCGAATTGGCATGACCACCCATCTGATGCGACATTTGCTGGGATGGTTCTCGACCGCGACTGGAAAG
The DNA here is from genome assembly GCA_030248115.1 of Linhomoeus sp. GSCO2_2. Classification (NCBI taxonomy): domain Eukaryota; kingdom Metazoa; phylum Nematoda; class Chromadorea; order Monhysterida; family Linhomoeidae; genus Linhomoeus; species Linhomoeus sp. GSCO2_2. Next base: position 8,822 of record JASAMZ010004392.1, on the reverse strand, counting down.
AACAGATTGAGATGGGCCCAGCGAGGGGTCTGCGACCTGTGCGATCGGTCGCTGGCAATGGGGATGCTCGCGAGGCATCTTGACCGCCAACACTCAACCGAGCTGTGTTGAGGAATAGGCTCGTACACGCAGTTGTCGTACTTGTACTCTGCTTCACGTCGTGTCGCATTTCTTTACAGTTGCACTTTTGCGCTTTGTATGGTTACTACCAGTCTTTGCTTGTAAACCTGGCACAAGGCCGACGCAGGAACCCGAAAACGTCCGCAGACAATTACAGTTGAAGGTCGCACCTCAAACCTTCGATCGGTTTTGCTATGCAGATGCGTTAGGACGCATACGTGTAAGCGCCAACCGGCCAGGGGGGGGGGGGGTCGGGGGGGGGGGGGGGGTCAGGGGGGTCTGAGGCCCCTGGAGGGGGGGGTTAAATGACCTAAAAATTTTGCTAAAAAAGTACCAAAAAGTAAGAACATTTTGCAAAAATAGGCCATAGAGTGCCAAAAATCGCTTAATTTTGGTAAAAAATGCCCAAAATATAGCGCCGCAGGCGAAAATTTTGCTATGTTCAAGCGCCGCAGGCGAAATTTTTGCCATTTTTAAGCGCCGCAGGCGAAAATTTTTGAAATTTTAGGGGGGGGGGGGTCTTTTGGGGAAGGCGGGAGGGGGGTACCTGGGGGGGGGGGGGGGGGGTGTGGGGGTACACTTTCGGCTAGGGGGGGGGGGCTTACCCCCCCCCCCCCCCCCCCCCCCCCCCCGGTTACACGTATGTTTGGACGCCCGGTGCAGTTGAACCTTTGCTTCCGCCCTCGACGTCAATGACACTAAACTGAGTGCCCCATCTCATTAGCAGGCGACTTACGAACGCGTTTCTATAGTGATGGAGCTAGACACCAAGCAGTCGACTCCCAGAGGAGCCTGTTACTGCTCGAGGAAGATTGCCTCAACCGCTCTGACTCCCACCATTAACTAGAGCTGCAACCGGAAACATTGTACGTGCATTATGACCTCTACAGAGAAGCACTCTTTCCGGGTAGGTAGTTTCTGTAGTGTGCTAGACACTACTAACAAATCGATAGGCGCTTGCGGCGGGACATCAACGTTTGGACCGATTTTACACTGGAATCGCTCAACTCGATCTTTCACAACCGAAATATCACACCTTGAAAAATATTCTTTAAAATAACTCTCGCGTGGTACTACTATAAAAGCTGGGATTTCTCTCCATTTGGTATATTGTCGAGAGCCGAAACCACCAAAATCGTTTTCTAAAAGTTACACTTTTGTTTAGTTTTGTTTTACTTAATTAGTTACAGTTGTTTTGTTAGTCTAGTTTTAGTATAGTTCAGTTTCATTTCGGCAGAGAACTTCACATACAGAATGCGAAGTTTGGTTTTCTCACTTTCCCACCACGCGAAACAAGTCTCTTTTAAAAAGCGGAGTGGTTTTGAGCTTTGAATTTTTACTGAGATTGTAGCAAGGCCCTTTCCGGTTTCGTGCAGCGTCTTTGACTCTCCTCACGACTACACTTTTGGAGTGGTCTTGCTACGCAACATTGGTATCGCTCGGGTTTAATTCTTTACACTAAGAAGATGATCTTTTCAGACTGAATTTAAAAAAGACACTGAAATCTAACGCTAAACTAAGGTTAATTGTAAGCTTGATTTGATCAGTTGTCATCGCGTTTTGGTTACTGTAGCCCTCTGTTTAAACTTTTGAAACTTTTTGTTGCCGGATTCGTGCTCAGGAGGTCGAGCGCTTCGTTTTGATATGCGATTACACTAGGTTCGATGAAGTTTTGACTTTTCGCGGACCATACTTTGGGATACTGTAGCGCGCAATTTTAAAAACTCGCTATAATGTCGACGTCACAGTTCGCGAGAGAAGTCCGAGGGCTACTCGTCGATGTATCGAACTCAACCCAGCGACGTCAGACAAGCGAGTTATTAAGCCTGAAGCAAGCGTGTCGTTTCCAGTTTTCGACGCGTTTTGGATACTGTAGCTCTCTAGTTAAACTTTTAAAACTTTTTGTTGTCGGATTCGTGCTCAGGAGCTCGAGCGCTTCACTTTGATATGCGATTCGACTAGGTTCGATGAAGTTTTGACTATTTGCGGACCTTACTTTGGGATACTGTAGCGCGCAATTTTTAAAACTTGTTATAATGTCGACGTCACAGTTCGCGAGAGGAGTCCGCGGGCTACTCGTCGATGTGTCGAACTCAACTAAGCGACGTCAGACAAGCGAGTTATTAAGCCCGAAGCAAGCTTGTCGTTTTCAGTTTTCGACGCGTTTTGGATACTGTAGCTCTCTAGTTAAACTTTCAAAACTTTTTGTTGTCGGATTCGCGCTCAGGAGCTCAAGCGCTTCACTTTGATATGCGATTTGACTAGGTTCGGACAACTTTTGTCTTAAAATGGACACTACTTTGAGATACTGTAGCGCGCGATTTTGAAAACTTGTTTTGGTTTCGACTACTCAGATGGCTAGAGGAGTCCGTAGGCTACTCGACGATGTCTCAAACTCCGCGCTACGACGTCAGACGAGCGAGTTATTAAGCCCGAAGCGAGCGTGACGAACGAACGTACGTACGCACGCACGCCGAGCTCTTGATCATACGTGTAACCGGGGGGGGGGGGGGGGGGTATGGGGGGGGGGGGGGGGGGGTAAGCCCCCCCCCCCCCCCCTAGCCGAAAGTGTACCCCCCCCCCCATACCCCCCCCAGGTACCCCCCTCCCGACTTCCCCAAAAGACCCCCCCCCTAAAATTTCAAAATTTTTCGCCTGCGGCGCTTAAAAATGGCAAAAATTTTGCCTGCGGCGCATGAAAATAGCGACTGCGGCGCTATATTTTGGACATTTTTGACCAAAATTAAGCGATTTTTGGCACTTTTTAGCGTATTTTTGCAAAATTTTCTTATTTTTTGGTACTTTTTAAGCAAAATTTTTAGGTCATTTGACCCCCCCCTCCAGGGGCCTCAGACCCCCCCCCCCCCTGAGGGGGTCCTATACCCCCCCCCCCCCCCCCCCCCCCCCCCCCCTGGCCGGTTGGCGCTTACACGTATGCTCTTGATAGGGTTCGCTCGGCTGAGGCCGAGCCAACAAGCTGTGTGTGTAACAAGCTGTGTGTGTAAAAAGTTCAATCTATACTTTGTGTCTGTCAAATTTTGGTGAACAGTATAGTGAATTTCATTCTCATAATTTGCCGTATCTAGAGAAGGTATCTTGAAAACGTGTACCACAATTCAAATGCAGCTATACCAGGATACGGTTGTCTGTACAACTGATCTAAAGCTCAGTGATATCGCCGCGTTCGCTATCTGGTATCGGCATGATACGACGCCGTTCATCTGAAGTTTTATACCTGTGCTGTGGGAATACGCCGCATCGAACAAAAAACTTGCCAACTGTTTGGTGCAGTAATTCTCTACCAGGAATCTCGTTTGGTGTACGTATTTCTGCGTTATGACGCTTTTGTCATTTTGTAGAATTTCGGCAAATTGTAGTGTATTTCTATAAAATTCCGTAATTGCAAACAATTTTGCTTGTGTTACAAACTATCCGCGGTCTATGCTCTTTCCGTTTCTGAAGAAATTGCGTCGCTAGCTCGTCAGGCGAAAAAGTCGATTTTCGGCATTTTTATATTTTAATTGTAAATATCTCTAAATTGCAATATTTCAAAACTGCAAAACCATGTCACAAATTCTTATTGGCTTACGACCTTTCAATTTCTACATTCATATTCGTCAATAAATGACGTTCTATTTTCGTCAATTTATGAAATTTCGACAAACAATTGCGTATTTCTGTCAAATTCCACATCGACAAAAAATTTCTTTTGTGTTACAAATTATCAGCGGTCCGTGCTCTTTCTATTTCTAAAGAAATTTCGCGGCTAGCTCATCAGGTGAAAAAGTCGATTTTCGAAATTTTTGAATTTTAATTGTGAATATCTCGAAAATGCGAAATTAGCAACAGAAACGGACATTGGATCCATACTCAGCGACCTCGACTCCACTTGACCACATATGTCACATGCTTTACTTCGGTGCCACGGACAGACAGACAGACACACAGACAGACACACAGACAGACATTGTCATCCGTATATATACACCTCGCCGCGCTGAGGCGCGGCGAAAAAAGTTCAACCTATACTTTGTGCCCGTCAAATTTTGGTGAACGGTATAGTGAGCTTTGTACGCATCGTTAGCCGCATCTGGAGAAAGAATCATGAGAACGTGTACCTTAATCCCAAGTGCAGCTATCCCCACGATACGCTTATCTGTACAGCTGATCTAAAGCTCAGTGATATCGCCGCGTTCGCTATATGATATGGGCATGATACGACGCCGTTTGTCTGGTGTTTCCTACCGGTGTGAAAACGTCACATACAACAAAAAACTTGCGAAAAGTTTGGTGCGGTCGTTCTTTATCAGGAATTCCTCTTTGCGTACGCCATTTCTATTCTACGTTCACATTCATCAATTAACAAAAGTTTTGGCAATTTACGAAATTTTGACATTTCTGTCAAATTTTGAACATTTCTATCAAATTTAGTATTTGCAAAAAATATCTTTCATGTCACTAATTATCCGTAGTCTCTGCACTTACAATTTCTGAAGAAATTTTGCCGCTAGCCCATCAGATGAAAATGTCGACTTTGACATTTTTTAAATTTTAATTCTAAATTTCTCAAAATTGCAATTTATTGAAGCTGTAAAACAGTGTCACAAATTCTTATTGGCATATGGCCTTACCATTTCTGCATTCACATTCCTCAATAATTGACGTTCTATTTTTGTAATTTCATGGAATTCGGAAAATATTCGCGTATTTCTATCAAATTTCACATCTGCAAAAATATTCTTTTGTGTTACAAATTATCCGTTGTCTATGCTCTTTCCATTTCTGAAGAAATCTTGACGCTAGCCCATCAGACGAAAATGTCGATTTTGACAATTTTTATTTTTAATTCGGAATATCTCGAAATTGCGATTTATTAAAACTGCAATACTGTGTCAAATATTCTTGTTGACATACGGCCTTACCATTTCTGCATTCACATTCGTCAACAAATGACGTTCTATTTTTGTCAATTTATCAAATTTTGACAAACAATTGCGTATTTCTATAAAATAACAACAACTACCAAAAATTTCTCTTGTGTTACAAATCATCCGCGGTCTATGCTCTTTCCATTTCTGAAGAAATTTCGTCGCTAGCTCATCGGGCGAAAAAGTCGATTTTTGACATTTTTGAATTTCAATTGTAAATATCTCGCAAATGCGAAATTAGTAACAGAAACGGACATCAGATCCATACTCAGCTACCTTGACTCTACTTGACCACATATGGCACACATCTTACTTCGGTGCCACGGACACACAGACACACAGACACACACACACACACACACAGACACATGAATACTGTACAGACAGACACACACACACACATTGTCATCCGTAGGGGGGGGTGGGGGGGGTGGGGGTGGTTTGGGTTGTGTTGGCTTTTTTGCGCGTTTCGCGGTGGTGGGGTTGTGCGTGCGCGTTTTTGCGGGATTCGGGGTGGGGAGGGATGCGAGTTTTATGCCCGCGAAAGTTTGCTGTTCTACAGTATGTCACAGGCCATGGCCGTCTTCAGGCCATCGCCGTCTAGACGGCTTTGGCCTGGTCGATCAGGCCGTGGCCGTCTTTTCGAGCAGAAGACGGCCGTGGACTGATGCGTCAGGCCACAGCCGTCTAGACGGCCGCGGCCTGCTGCGTCAGGCCATGGCCGTCTTTTCCTTTCTCTGTTAGTTTCCGATATAGTGTATTTCTTCCAGTTTAGGCTGTGCTTAGGCTCGCCCTGCGCCCACAATGCACAAGAGTCAGTCGGCGTCGCAGTCTGGCGGGTCTAAACTTAGGCTTAACGCGACCGGTGTCGGACTTCAGGGCGCGCGGAGCGCGCCCTGAAGTTGGTGGTCGCGCTAAGCCTCAGTTGAGACCCGCCTGGCGCGACGCCGGCCGAGTTTTAGTGCAAACTGCAAGTGGAATAAACACTCCTCCATCTACTTCACCTCCTGCTTAGGCCTGCTGTGCCCCTGCTTCCCTGCAAGCGCTTGCAACAGCTGACACTCTTAAATACGGCTACGGCCTGGTCCATCAGGCCACGGCCGTCTTTTCGAGCGGAAGACGGCCATGGCCTGACGCATCAGGCCATCGCCGTCTAGACGGCCACGGCCTGTTCGACCAGGCCAAAGCGGTCTAGACGGCGATGGCCTGAAGACGGCCCTGGCCTGCAACACATACACCTCGCCGCGCTGAGGCGCGGCGAAAAAATATACAATATACAACGCATATACAAAGAACAACTTTGTATGAATTTTTTTATATATACAAAATACAAAAAAATTTTGATTGTATATATAGTATACATGTTGCATCCACTTTCCGCAATCCAGCCAGATTGCGCAATCTGGAGGGTTTCCCTCCAGACTACGCAATATGGCGCGTTCTGGAGGACGGCCCCTCCAAACCGCGCAATCTCTGGTTGGCGGGGCTCAGCAGGCCTGAGCAGGAGGTGAATTGGATGGAGGAGTGTTCATCCCACTTACAGTTTGCACTAAAATTCTGTCGACGTCGCGCCTGGCGGGTCGAAAACTGAGGCTTAGCGCGACCACCAACTTCAGGGCGCGCTCCGCGCGCCCTGAAGTCGGTCACCGGTCGCGTTAAGCCTAAGCTTCGACCCGCCAGACTGCGACGCCGACTAGACTCTTGTGATCCGTTTCTGGGCGCAGGGCGAGCCTAAGCATAGCCTGATTTGGAAGGAAACAACTTCCTGGCAAAAGAATTATACGTAAAAGTTAAAGAATTCAACGTTCTAGCAGCTGATTGCACATTCTGGAGGGGCTGCCCTCCAGAACGCGCCATATTGCGCAGTTTGGAGGGGCACCCCTCCAGATCGTGCAATATTGCACATTCTGGAGGATTGCGCCGTCCGGATGCAGCAACACCTCGCCGCCTCAGCGCGGCGAAAACAAGCTTTGTCTAAAAACTGTGGCACCACGTTGGCATCAGTGTAAACTTGAGAGCGTGTGCGCGATAATGTGCACTGGATAGTGAAGTGTCGCTAGACATTTAGTCGACAATCTGGTGGGGTATAGCCGCAATTGGTCTTGAATTTGTTCGTGGTACCTGATCCACATGTGGATCAGAAGATTCGCCGCAGGCACACTTTGCGCTTATAATTGTGGCAACTGATCCATAAATGGATCAGAGAAATTCGCCGCAGGCACACAGTGCAATAAAAGCGTCTAAATGAGACGACGCCCTATTGAAAAGGGTATAAATGGGACGACGCCCTATTGAAAAGGGTATAAATGGGACGACGCCCTATTGAAAAGGGTATAAATGGGACGACGCCCTATTCTTTTGGGTTTAGTGCTCGATGCATCCACACAAAGATATGATGAAATTTAAGCTGCTTGAAATTGTCGAAATTTAGAAATTCCGACAAAAACCTTGAAAATATACCTAAATTCTTTAATTATAATATCTAGAACTTTTGCTAAATACTTGGCAGACTATGCCCGACACAACTATGCAAAGACATTTTGAAATTTAAGCTATTTGGAATTGTCGAAATTTGAGGATCTTAACAAAAATATCCGAAATTTTGTTAATTATAAAATCAGAAACTATTTGCTAAATACTTGACAGACTATGCCCAATGCATCAACGCAAAGACATTGAGAAATTTAAGCTGTTTGAAATTGTCATAATTTAGGAATTTTGACAAACACCTTGAAAATATCCCAACATTTGCTAATTATGAAACTTAGAACGAGTTGCTTAATACTTGACAGACTATGCCGAATGCATCAACGCAAAGAGATTGTGAAATTAAAGCTGTTTGAAATTGTAATAATTTGGGAATTTTGACAAAAACCTTGAAAATATCCCTAATTTCGTTAATCTAAAATCTGAAACTATTTGATAAATACTTGGCAGACTATGCTCGACACATCCGTGAAAAGAAATTTGAAATTTAAGCTGTTTGAAATTGTCGAAATTTGGGAATTCTGACAAAAACCTTAAAAATATCCCTAATTTCGTTAATTATAAAATCTGAAACTATTTGATAAATACTTGGCAGACTATGCTCGATACATTCGTGCAAAGAAGTTTTGAAATTTAAGCTGTTTGAATTTGTCGAAATTTGGGGAATTCTGACAAAAACCTTAAAAATATCCCTAATTTCGTTAATTATAAAATCTGAAACTATCTGATAAATACTTTGCAGACCATGCTCGACACATCCGTGAAAAGAAATTTTGAAATTAAAGCTGTTTGGAATTGTCGAAATTTGTGGATTTTAACAAAATCCTTAAAAATATCCTAAATTTCGTTAATTATATTCGCTGAAACTATTTGCTAAATACTTGGCGGACTATGCTCGATACATCCGTGCAAAGAAGTTTTGCAATTTAAGCTGTTTGAATTTTTCGAAATTTGGGAATTTTGACAAAAACCTTGAAAATATCCCTAATTTCGTGAATTCAAAAATCCGAAACCATGTCACAAATTCATCGCGTCTTATGCCCTTTCCATTTCAGCAAAAACTTTGCCGATACGACTTGTAAATAAAAGTGTCATTTTTGACATTTTCATATTTTAATTGTGAATATCTCGAAATAGCGAAATTAGCAACAGAAACGGACAACGGCGCGTTACTCAGCGCATTCGACTCCATCGGATGGCACTAATCGTCATGTGTACTTTTTCCGTACAGACACACAGACACACAAACGAACAGACAACAGCGTCCGTATATATACTCGCCGCGCT
>JASAMZ010004391.1:20000-60464 GCA_030248115.1 Linhomoeus sp. GSCO2_2 | reverse complement strand
CATAGACTTCCGCCTGCTGGCAACCAGAAATTTAGAATTCGTGTAACACCCCAAATTTGAACAGCATGAAATTAAAGCCGGCGCATTCCAATGCTTCCACGCCTCTACCTTCTACGCACTTCCCCTCAGCGCTTTTCAAAATCAAATCGAGCGTGCAAATCGCTAATAACCGTGGGCCGATGCTCGACGTTCATAGGGCGCCTAGCCAAATTCGAACTCGGAGCACACACACACACATACGAGTAAACACGATACTTCAGAATAGCACAACAGTCACAGTAATCGCAATGTTGGTGTCGTCGAAAAGCCTCAGAAGAACCAGCGTTCACCAGCCGGTCCGAAGGTCTCAGTCCAATCCGACTCCCAAGCTCTCCATTGTGGGTCTTTAGATTTTAAATCGAGTTTCAGTGTGACAGTACAATCAAAAATTTTCGAGGAGCCATCTAGTAAATGGAACGTTCGGATGGGTTGTTGCGTATGTTTTGGAACATTTTGATGGTACCACTCCGAGCAAACAAAACCTGGTAGGAATATCAACTACCATACCAGCCAATTTCTTTTAATCATATTGATTCGTCTGAATTTGCAAAAAGATTTTTATAAGTAAAGAGTTTTGCATAGTCTCCCAACTAAATTCAAGTTAAACCCAATTTATTAAATTAGACTAACATTAATCTAAATTGGGTAAAGTAAATCCCACTCAACTGACTAAATCGGAAATTATTAAATTAAATCAAATTAAGTTAAATTTTCTAAATTAAATTAAATTAAATTAAGTTAAATAAAACTAAAATTAAAATAAAGTAAATTAAATTAAATTTTAAAGTAAATTAAATTAAATTAATTTTAGAATTAAATTAAATGAAATTAAATTAACTGTTAAGGTAAGTCTCGGGATTTGCCCAAGTCACATATTGACAAAAAATTCTTCTGGCAGTTTCGACCTCAAAATCACGGTCCACTTAGCACTGGACCGATCCAACTAGTTACATGGAGTGGTTTTACTCGTGAGCTGACCACTCCGTACTTTGGTGTACTTTACTGGACTCCACCATTTCGTGTACATTGTGGCATCCACTCGTCTACAAAAGTACGACTGCAAATTTTGCATGTGTCCACCTATTCTACTACGATTGTCCATTAATTCGTACCTGTTCATTCTTGCTTGTCCATTTATTTGTGAAGTGCAGTTCCCTTATTTCTAGCACACAAATAAGTTGACCGTACCATTTTGAAATCCGCATGTGTGTACTGATTTGCAGGGCAACAGTGTCATTCACGAGCGGTCCAGCTATTTGTTGTAAATTAGGCTTGCTCCTAACAGGGTTTACGTGGGGATAGTGACGGTCCACTTGTTGTATGTATTTTGTCTGTTTATGTGATGCGACTTAGTTGGAGTGGTCTATCTGTTCTTGGTGGAGTGGTTCGTGTAACTGAACGATATCTCATGGGACACATACATGGACTGCGGCACACGTGAAATGTACGAATATGGACTAGGAACGTGGAAACTATGGACTAGGCAAAACGGATATTTCCCGTTAGTAGAGCGGTTCTGCAATTAAGCGGTCTAGTTTTTTGACCAAGTGTATAAGTGGATCGAGCAAGTCACGGCAAGTCTAAATTAAATTAAATTAAATTAAGTTAAATTAAATTAATTTAAATTAAATTAAATTAAATTAAATTAAAATAAATTAAATTAAATTAAATTAAATTAAATTAAATTAAATTAAATTAAATTAAATTAAATTAAATTAAATTAAATTAAATTAAATTAAATATTTAATTTAATTTAATTTAATTTAATTTAATTTAAATGGAATCAAGTCAAATTGAATTAAATAAAATGAAATCGAATTAAGTTAAATTACGTAAAATAAGCTAAATCAAATCAAATTTATTGTAATATTAATGTAATATTGATGCAGTGCAATTCAATCAACTCAAATTACCTTAAATCCCAAGGAAATAGAAGAATCCCAACTTTCAGCGGGCCGGAGGAACGCTTTCCTATCCCCTCTCCAATCCGAACCATCAGCTGCCCAATCGACTGACAACAGTGGACGAGGTCGAAAGCAATCGCGCGGTCTCACTAGGATCCGCCTTCTTCCAACTGTCCGTTTCGATCTGCTGCTCTCTACTCGTGTTGCTCCTCTGCCTCAGTCTTATTGCCTATATACTGTTTGGACACAAGCAGGAGAAAGAGGACCGCGGGCGTCAGGTCATAATTTAGTCAAACAGATACCGTAATTCCTCCAATAAGCGCCCCTCACCCCTCGAATAAGCGCCCCCCCCCTCCATTAAGCGCCCAGGTTGAGAAAATAAGCGCCCCCGCCCCCCCCCCCCCCCCCAATAAGCGCCCACCTTTGGTTAGAAACACTACAATATGTGCTCTGTGATGATTTCTGACCTGAAATATGGCTATCAATGGTAACATGACGACCAATTGAAGCAGTTTAGCAGACAACTCAGCAGTTTCAGTCTGAAATCGATGCAAACGTACACGAAAATGGGGCAACAACTGGAAATTTTCGGGAAGTTTTGACAGTCTTGAGGGGTCGAGTTACTTAATAAGCGCCCCCTCGAATAAGCGCCCCCCTCCAATAAGCGCCCCTCCTAGAGGTACGTTGAAACAAGCTTAGAGTAAAAACTGGGTACCCGATGATGGTTGATTGACATTGCATAGTGTGTTGTGCATTTGAGGAGTATATTCAATAGTGCGTCAAAATAGAAAGTTGAGCATTTCTTCGGGGAGTTTCGCCGCCGTTACCTCGAGTTTTCAAAGGTAGTTTGTGCCATTCTTGGGCAATCGTTGCCTATAAGATTCGTATTGGTGGGTACTGATCCATAAATGGATCAGGAATGTTCGCCGCAGGTCTACTTTGGAATGAAGAGGGCCTAAATGGGACGACGCCCTTTTCTTTTGGGTCACAAATGCGGGCGGTTACGACACCGTTGCTGTAGATTGCAGAACCGCACAGTAATTGCCGCGTTTCGTGTTCGATAGAATAGGTGGCAAAACCTACGTTGCACGACACATCCATGGAAAAATATTGCTTAGTTACAGCCATTTGAAAATGCCGAAATCTGCCATATTTTACAAAACCCTTGAAAATATCCCTAATTTCTTGAATTCTAAAATCTGAAACTATTTCATAATTACTTGACATACTACGCCCGGCACATCCAAGCAAAGATATTTCGAAATTTACGTTGTTTGAAATTGTCGAAATTTGACAATTTTGAGAAAAACATTGAAAATATCCCTAAATTCGTTAATTATAAAATATAGAACTATTTGCTAAATAGTTGGCAGACTATGCCCGACACATCCGTGCAAAGAAATTCTAAAATTTAAGCTATTTGAAATTGTCTAAATTTGGGTATTCTAACAATACCCTTGAAAATATACGTAAATTCGTTAATTATAAAATCTGAAACTATTTGTTATATGCTTGGCAGACTATGCCCTACACATCCGTGAAAAGAAATTTTGAAATTTAAGCTGTTTGAAATTGTCGAAATTTGGGGATTTTAACAAAAATCCTTAAAAATATCCCAAATTTCGTTAATTATAATTGCTGAAACTAATTGCTAAATACTTGGCAGACTATGCTCGATACATCGGTGCAAAGAAGTTTTGAAATATAAGCTGTTTGAATTGTTCGAACTTTAGGAATTTTGACAAAAACCTTGAAAATATCCCTAATTTGGTGAATTCCAAAATCCGAAACTATGCCACAAATTCATCGCGTCTTGTGCCCTTTCCATTTCAACAAAAACTTTGCCGATACGACTTGTAAATAAAAGTGTCATTTTTGACATTTTTGTATTTTAATTGTAAATATCTCGAAATAGGGAAATTAGCAACAGAAACGTACAACGGCACGTTACTCAGCGCATTCGACTCCATCGAGTGGCACTAACCGTCGTGTCTAGTTGTTCCGGACACACACACACACAGACGGACAAACGAACAGACAATAGCGTCCGTATATATACTCGCCGCCCTGGGGGGCGGCGAAACAAGCTGTGTGTGTAAAAAGTTCAACAAAAGTAAAAAGTAAAAAGACAATGTGTCTGCCAAACCTTGGTGAACAGTATAGTGAACTTAACACACACCATTAGCCATATCTAGAGAAGCTATCTTGAGAACGTGTGCCGCAAACCAAGTGCAGCTATTCACACGATACGGTTATCTGTACAGCTGATCTAAAGCTCAGTGATATCGCCGCGTTCGCTATATGTTATCGGCATGATACGACGCCGTTCATCTGAAGTTTTATACCTGCGCGAATACGCCACATCGAACAAAAAAACTTGCCAAATGTTGGTGCAGTCGTTCTCAACCAGGAATTCCGTTTGATTTGTACGTATTTCTGCGTTGACATTCATCAACGAACAACAGTCTTGGCAATAATGGAATTTTGGCATTTCTATCGAATACACGAAGAAACGCATTGCGCTCTGTGGTTATAAGTATTCACAGCATACACTGCTGAAACAACGGCTATGAGCGCACACACGGATGGAATAAAGCCCTTTATTCTATCGAAATTTTGAATATTTCTATCAAATTTAACGTTAGCAAGAATTTTCTCTTGTTATACTAATTATCCGTTGTCTATGCGCTTGCCATTTCGTCGCTAGCTAATCGGGTGAAAAAGTCGATTTTCGACATTTTCGTATTTTAATTGCAAATATCCCTAATTTGCAATTATTCGAAACTGTAAAACCATGTCACAAATTCTTATTAGCGTACGACCTATCCATTTCTGCATTCACATTCGTCAATAAGTGACGTTCTATTTGTGTCAATTTATGGAATTTTGATAAATAATCGTGTATTTCTATTAAATTCCACATTTGCAAAAAATTTCCTTTGTGTTACAAATGATCCGCGGTCTATGCTCTTTCCATTTGTGAAGAGATTTCGTCGCTAGCTAATCGGGTGAAAAAGTCGATTTTTGATATTTTCGTATTTTGATTGTAATTATCTCTAAATTGCGATTTTTCAAAACTGTAAAACCATGTCACAAAGTCTTATTGGCGAACGACCTATCCATTTCTGCATTCATATTCGTCAATAAATGACGTTCTATTTGTGTCAATTTATGGAATTTTGATAAATAATCGTGTATTTCTATTAAATTCCACATTTGCAAAAAAATTCCTTTGTGTTACAAACTATCCGCGGTCTACGCTCTTTCCATTTCTGAAGAAATTTCGCCGCTACCTCATCAGGCGAAAAAGTCGATTTTCGACATTTTGGAATTTTAATTGCGAATATCTCGAAAATGCGAAATTAGCAACAGGAACGGAAACTGGATCCGTACTCAGCGACCTTGACTCTACTTGACCACATATGCCACATACCTTATTTCGATGCGCGGACAGACAGACAGACAGACAGACAGACACACACACACACACACACACACACACACACACACACACACACACACACACACACACACACACACACACACACACACACACATTGTCATCCGTATATATACATCTCGCCGCGCTGAGGCGCGGCGAAAAGATAAGCGCCCAGGGCGCTTATTATTGGAGGATTTGCGGTAGCACTCGAAACAAGTGTGTCAGTGAAACGATTTATCAAAATAGGATAAGTGCGCAGTGAAATTGCACTACAGAGGAGAAATTCTAGAATGAAATTCTAGAATCAAAGAAAATGTAGCAAAATGTAAAAGTCACAAAACTTGCAGGTGTTCGACCTCAAGTTCGTGACACGTCGACACCAGGCAAGCTCAACTATGCAAGCGCCCGAATTTATCACAGCGTCCAATGGTCACACATCTAGCCCAGTGCTGATGCGCGTGAAGCGATCGAGCAAGCTATGGCGTAAGTTTCATTACAACTTTGTAGGTACTGTAATAATATGTAGGTGCACTGCGTTAACACCGCTATTGGGACTGTTGACAGAACCTTCTAGAGCTCTGCCGACTGCTCTGCCGACGGTCGTATTAGAGGTTTTAACCTGAGCGAAAACTATTGTTTGTGCCGCCAGACTAGTATTAATTCGTGCCAGTTACACGGTAAATCTTTCTAGCAACGAACAACTAACTGCACACCAGGCCCCCTCAAATCAATACACGCATTCATACGTTCATTGCATTCTTCGCTTCAAGCTTTTCGTCGCAAAACTTGCGCGGGGCGCCGTTTGATTCTCGTCTCAACGCTGGGGCGGAAAAGGCCGATTATGGGTTATTGGGAGGGCGGCTTGTGTTTTCGCCCGCCCGCCCGCGATCGATATCGCGCCCCATCCGGCGGCGGCGGCGGCGGCGGTGCCCCATTATTTGGCCTCCGCGGGGCAAAGTGGGCTGCTGCCATGGATTGTGTGCGGTGCCCGTAGGGCAGAAATTGGAACAGAGTTCCTCCCGCGCGGAAGCGCCAGCGCTAACCCTAACCCGTTCGACAAACCTAAATGCCTATCTTGTCTTGAGTTACACTACCATGTCTAGCGACCTCTCAAGGGGTTAGCATGGAAGGCTTTCAAGGGGCCTCTAATTTAGGCCTGCCGCTGTCTCTTTCGCCCACCCCCCCCCCCTGCGCAAGACACGCGACGAAGCCGTTGGAATTGACGAGTACCGTAACCTGCCGAGCACGCGTTTTGCATGACCTCACGGGGGAAACGGTATTTATTCATGTTAGACTACAAAACAACTTTGAGAGACAAAATTCGGTGCCGAATGGCCCTTCATTTATCGTCGTCGCAGCAATTCTTCGCTACGATAAAGGTGGGAGAGGATATCAGGAAATATGAATCGCCTAAGGGCATGTCGGCTCAAACACAGTCCATTTAATCAAAGGTATACGGTAGCCTGACGCTATAGCGCGCCAAAAAGAGAAAGCGGCGAAGAAGTTACCATGCCAGGGCTTGCCAGAAATCGATGCCTAGTAAGTGCAGGCCACACAAGCCTCGTACCCTCCCCTCACACATGTACACGCGTGAGCATACGTTCTAGACGGCTCTTCCCCTCTCCCTCTCTCCAACTGTTAGTTCTTCCCTTGTAAGCCCTTCCCACCGCGCACGCTTTACTACACCATCGCGTCACTACGGTAACAGAAGGGTTCTGCTAGCTTGTCTGTGAATCGAAAGGCCATTCAATACCCGCGCCCGGAAAATTGCCGCTTTTGGGCCACAATCCTTGGCGAAATGGCTTTCCTGGATGGTGAGCTACAGTACCTAAAGAGCTTTACAAACCGCGAGTGTAACGCAGCGCGAACTGGCAGTAATAAGCCAGAAATATCGAAATCTTCATCCATAATTCGTGAGCGTCCTTCAAAATACAAGCCAGTGAATCTTGAAATCGACAGATGTAGTCGTTATCGCAATTCTGAAAGTCTGGTTTCGATCTGGCGAAGTTTCAAACACCCAATTTCTGTCTTTCAAATGCCACGCTGGCAGTCAACGATTTCTGCATAACTGTTTTAAACACGTTGGGCACCATACACTCCACTCTGCCATTGCTCAGTGGTTGTGAAAGCGCTAGAATGGTCCTTTACCAAAGTTTGACCCACTTCAGGCCTGAAGAACAGCCTGAACTCCAGTCTCAAGCTGGAGGAGGTGGCCGGAGGTGTGGCCTCGAAGTTGACGTCTGCGAAAGAATTCTTGGCCGAGAAGCAGCAAAGCGTGACCGACAGCGGCCCTATGAAGATGGTCAAAGAAAGAGTGGGAGCCCTGGTGCCTCCGGGGGCCAGCAACTATTTCAGTGGGTATAGATTCAGTATTTTGGCGCTGCTTAGAACAGAAGACTTGCGCGAATATCGAGCGAATGCCAGCTGCAGTTGGGCTTGACAGCATTTCGCATCCACCACGCGGAGGCAACGCATCGCGTGGTCACCGCGTGGTCATAGACAAGCACGGCTATTATGAATGATTCATCTTGCTTGAGTAAGGCATTGCATTCGTGCAAGGTAGCAAACGCGCAACAGCGAAGATTTCTCATTGGCTTGTACGGCTGAGATCAAAGAGTTAACCTGTGTGCGGTGCACGTGTAGAAGAGGCGCGTGGGCGTACTGATTCAATACTCGGTCTTCCGCCAGCCAAGAAGCATCGATTTTTCTCTCGCGGCAGAAAAACTTGCTGTCTCGACGTGGCTGAATGAACCACCAACTTCAATTGTCACCCTTATATCCCAGCCGGCGTTCATTCTTCCTGCTGTCAATCAATTATCTGCATGCGTACAAGCGTAGCCCTTGAGGTCGAATTCGATGCGCCGAAAAAACAGGATTTATCGCGCATCGGTGGCCCAATTCAGCTGTGTGGTGTCTAGTTTCAAGTGCGCGTACGTCAACCGCCACTATTCACGCAGTAGCATGCTCAGGCTCTCACTAGGTACTTAAGTGTGATGACATGCGGCAGATTGCGCAGAGAGGATAGGCGTCGTCGCGAACTAACGCTATGACCCGCACCATTGTTGTGTCGCGCAGAAAAATGTGTAAAACCAAGTACGCGCCACAGGAGCTCTAGAGAGAGAGAGGAATTGTAGCGCTGTTTCTTGACTTGACGCGTAGGGTAGATTATTGAAGCTACGCGGATGTTTCTAATCTCGGAATTGATGCGAAGTTTCACTGCCTATGCTACTAGGCAGGTAGGTGTTATTTGCACCCATTGTATCACAGAACATTAGTTCTGTGCGTGCCCGCGCCCGTGCCCATGCCGTAAAATAGCCACTAGGCTAGAGACAAAGAATGCACGAGTACGATGACCTGCCTCCGCTTCGCATTGCCGCATTTGAATAGCATTAGCGCACTGAGAAAGGGAAGGGAGCGCCGCAGCTTTATCGTGCGTCTGTAACGTGCCACCTGCGGCTAGCGTACGTACGCGCCACGTATAACCTGAGTATGCGCACGTCGCCAGTTTGACACTAGGTAGACCTGCCCTCTCAGCGCAGTATAGCCGCGTATCCAAGGGGAAAATAGTTGAGAGCCTCTCACGCCTTCGTCTCTTCGTTAGTTACCACTTACCACCCTCTGAAGAGCTCAACCCTTGGCTGCATAATCTGTGTTTCTTTATCCGCGACTCATTCCCCGTCCCACTGTCCTAGCGGCTGTTACACATCTATAGGCTTCAATTTCGGACAAAAGATGACGGCCGCGCCGCTCTTGAGATTTGAGGACCGCTGGGGCTACTGGACCGAGGAATTCGGTAATGGCAACAGTATCGCTCTGTGATTTCCGCTTAGCTTTAGCCGGTTCGATAAGAGGAAAGAGTGCCGTGACTGCACAGGGTTGAACTCGTGTCACAAACGCAGAACGGGCGTTCGCTTCTCGTGCGGGGTACAGTAGTTTCGCTGCTATTTGCTAATTTCCAAGTTCGCCTTCACTTCTTTGTCTTCTTCTCGTCTCTATCCGTGGAGTGGAGTGGAATTACACCGATATACCACACTCCGCAGAATACACCCATATGCCACCCTTTCCTTCAGGTCCCGCCAACTGGGCCAAGTACTTCCCTGCCGGTCAGGGCAAGCGACAGTCTCCCATCGACATTATAACTTCCGAGGCCCGATTCGACGAGTCCTTGGGCGATGGCGGCTTCCAGTTCAACTATGTCTCCGCCGATGCGATTGAGATTATCAACACCGGCTTCTCCTTCCAAATTCAGTGCGCCGCCATCTCCCAGTCGAGTGGGTGCTACCGTAGCCGTAACCGTAACTCGACTTGACCTGTGTCTGACACCGCGAGTATGCACTACACGTATTAGGCCTTTCGAAGTACGTATTCGACGAGGTACGCCGGTTTTTACAGTTGTCTTCGTCTGCCAAAATCTGCGCACCCGCTGTCACATGTGACTCCCATGACCCAATTGTTGCAGCGATGGCAGCGGTCCACCTTCCGGGAACCTTCAGAATCCGTCAGATTCACGCCCATTGGGGAACAGAGCCGATGAACGGCTCCGAGCACTTGGTCGGTGGCGTGGGATACGCTGGCGAGGTGAGTGTGCAAAATGAGGCAGTGAGGCGCTGGTTCGGTAATCGATGGCACTGTCACTGGTACGTCTTTCAGGTGCACATCGTTCACTGGAACACGAAGTACCCCAATTTCGAGGAAGCTCTCAAACATGGAGACGGCGTGGCCGTTCTAGGAATCTTTTTGAATGTGTGCTTGTTTTAAGAAAGTATGACTTTTATGAACTTTTCCAATTAAAAATTCTGTTCAGGAGTCGCACGACGACAACCCGAATCTGTCGGAGATTGTGGAGCTGTCGAGCAAAATTCTCTACAAGGGAGACAAGCACCCGCTGCCAAATGGATTCGATCCAAAAAAGCTGCTTCCCGGTGAGTGTAAATTTTTTTATTACAAATTGAAACAAGGAAATGCTCCTATTCCAGACAAGACCGAGTTCTGGACCTATGAGGGCTCGCTGACGACGCCGCCTCTGAACGAGTGCGTCCAGTGGACGGTGTTCCACTCGTCGATACCCATTTCTTCCGCTCAGGTTGGAAAGGGAAATTCTGGAGTTTGCAGCGTAATACGCTGGTTCTTGCTAACATGGTTGTCCACAGAGTTGTTGTTTGTCAATTCATATGTGAGAACATTGGAGGCAATCTGACTTGACAGCTCGCATAGTATCGGTTCAATAGAGTTGTTGGACAGTGTTCTCTCCGTCCAACGCACAGGGATGGTAGAATAGACTATAGACTGCAACTGGCCAGCGAGCAAGTCCACTGTCTATTGACGTCGAAGCCGTCTGTCTGTCCAACGCCAAGAGTTGATAACCCCACTTTCAGCTGGAGAAGCTGCGCCAGCTGTACGCCGTCGGTTTGGAGGACGTGGAGCGCAACCCTCTCCACATGGCCGGCAACGTCCGACCGCCCAACCCGCTGAATGGAAGAGTCGTGCGCGCCTCCTTCCGCTCTGGAGGGGTGGTGGCCGAGGGTTAGAGGCGTCCGAGATACGGTAGCCGGCTGATTCGAAAGTGAGAGTTGACTCGACTGACATTTGTCCTCTCGTCCCCCCTTCTCGAAACCCTTCTCGTGTGTGATTGCGACTTTTAGTCTGCTGGTGGTAGGTTGTATGGCGGTTTAGTGCGGTAGGTAGTAGAAGCATGATGACCCCATGATGGTATTCTCCGTAGGTGTGTGCCCAGAGCTACTAAGGAAGCTGTCAGACGTCATAACTGCTTCACAAGGCGAATAGTCAATGCAATTCTTAAGTAATTCTGGTGGTGGCCTCGTGCGACCAGCTAGATTCCAGCAACGGTCTCTATGAGATTGTGAAGCAGTGATGACCACACTACTACACATACTCTGTCGAAGAAATAGCGTCTGTTCACCTTTCCCGGTCCTTCCCCCAATGAAAGGTGTTGTGGTGGTACATACATACCTACTTCCGCTCTAGTGAATTTCTCCTGATAGTAGACTCTCGTGTTGTAAGGTGCGCGCCGTTCGTTACTTTCTCTCGGTCTGATTACCACGAACAAAAGAATGGGGTGTCAGTGAAGCGATCATTTGCGAAGTGCGAATTCACTGCTTGTGGCCGAACCTTACGCAGTGCAATGAATGACTTACCAATGGAAGTCTCACAGTCAATACACAGCCCATCCCTTTTCCTGGCGTGCACAAATTTCTGCGCGCCGCGCCGCGCAAAGACGGAAAGAACGCTCTCTAGTCGAATCGAACAATGTATGGATGTGCTGCCAACCAGTGTATGCGCACAGTTCAGACGTTACGCTGCGTACCATGTAACAACTGGCAAGGCGCGGCGAACACTGCTGGCGGTCTCTCGTGTATGACAAATTGCCAGTTGGCTTTGGCTCGCCAGTCTCCCCAAAAACCGGAGCGAGGCAGAAAGAACATCGTTCGAAAGCTGGCCATTCATCAGTTTTGCAGTCTAGCAGCGTGGCGCCCATAATTGACTGGACTTTGCACCTCTGTAGCTCGTGGTCGCTTACAAGAACCCATGTGGAAACGACTACAGAACACGATAGGCTACAAAGAAGGCGGCGTGTCAGAGCCGCCGGTGTTTACGGCCTGACATGGCCATAAACTTGTATGCGCGACTTTCTTTTATGTTTGGAGCTCGTTCGGCCGTTAGCCAAGCAGCAATAGTACAAGCTTGGGCTACTGTGACTATCCAGGCGGGCTAGAGTTGTTGCAAGCAAGTGGTGCAATATAAACATGTCCAGTCAACTGCGATCGCTGTTCTATTTTATTGTCACTGTGACGCTATTGGCGTTTGCCCTACTGTTCACCTTATCGCCTGAGAAAGTTCCTTTTCAACTCGTCTCCAAAAGACAGACACCAATCGTGTTCTATGGAGAGAGTACAACTGGCAATTCTTCCAAGGAATCGACACAAACTTCTTCCGCTGCTACCAATGAGGAAAATGCGGCCAGAATCGGACCAAATGTGGACCTTTTGTTGAAATTGGCCAAGGATATAGCTGCTGCGCACCGCTACGCCAGAAGCGGCAAGACTATCCTGAAACTCAACGAGGCCCATGCCACTGTTAGACAGTTGATTGTGGAGAGTATTGGCAGTGAGAAGCAAGTTGAAGCTTTGGATACTGTACCGACTGAATTGACTGCCGACGATCGGGGTTCCGTGCCCGTAGACCGGGTGGGGTTACCCGACGTGTGCCCCGAATGGTACCCAGGCATGAAATATGGCTATCCCTACTATGAAACGGGTTACCAGTCGAATCCCAACTGCACGGCCAAGAAAGAGCGGGATTTGGTGACTGTGCTGTTTCTTGAGCGACATTCCGGATTATCGGAAGCAAAACTGGAGACGCTGATTCGAAAGTTGGGCTTGGAATACCCGGGAATTAATGTCTTTGTTGCGTCGCGATGGTTGAACGACGAAAAGGTATACCTAGGAAGATACTTCCTGCTTTACACTGTCCTGCTATATTGTCTTGACAGTGCTTTACACTGTGCTGCTCGTATGTAAGTCCGCCTATGCCCTGGAAGATGCACCCACCATCCATAAGTGAATTACCGTAAGGCAGGCAAGGCAAGCCCCCCCCCCCCCCCACCCCTCCCCCCCGCACCTTCAAGGTCTGAAATTATGTACTCTGTGACAGTTATCTGCATGCGTGCAGTATTCTACTTAACCTGCTGTTCTTCAGGTGGACCTGTGCGGATCTAATGGCATCCGTGCGGTTCTTCGGTACGGCCGCTAGAGAAGAGCTACAGCGGAGATCGACACATCAGCAGATTCCACAGACGATTTCATGAAGATTGGTCTTTGTTGCGCGAAGATCGGATGAGTATTTCGGAAGTTGTGCATGATTTCCCACTTGAAAAGATCCGCAAAATGTAAAATACGCATCGGCGCAATGCGAGTTTTCCGATTTTGACGAAATTTCAACACATGATAGAGCTCGAAAAGACGCATCA
Source organism: Linhomoeus sp. GSCO2_2 (assembly GCA_030248115.1). NCBI lineage: Eukaryota > Metazoa > Nematoda > Chromadorea > Monhysterida > Linhomoeidae > Linhomoeus > Linhomoeus sp. GSCO2_2. The sequence continues at coordinate 47,092 of JASAMZ010004391.1, read as the reverse complement.
AACGCAAGTTACCGCATGTCGCTACGATGCACCGTTCACGTGTTATCGCATGCCAAAGTTTGCGCTGCTTATTTATCCCTATGACCCCTATGTTGAAGTAGGACAAACTTTAGGCCATAACTCGTGAACGGTGCATCGTAGCGGCATGCGGTAACTTGCATTGGATGCGTCTTTTCGAGCTCTATCATGCGTTGAAATTTCGTCAAAATCGGAAAACTCGCATTGCGCCGATGCGTATTTTACATTTTGCGGATCTTTTCAAGTGGGAAATCATGCATAACTTCCGAAATACTCATCCGATCTTCGCGCAACAAAGCTCGATCTTCATGAAATCGTGTGGGAAATCTGCTGATGTGTCGAACTCCGCTGTAATTCTTCTATAGCGGCCGTACCGAAGAACCGCACGGATGCCATTAGATCCGCACAGGTCCACCTGAAGAACAGCAGGTTAACCATAGCTTGGTTGATATTCTAGGTACTTCAGCTAGCTCACCTTCCTCTTAGTCAATCGTATAACAACATCTTTCGTCTTCAGAGTGCCATTCTGAGTTCTGCGACCAATGTCAGTTTATCAACATTTGGTGGCACGCGTGCAAAGAAGGATGGTGCCTTGTGGTCATCCATGCTGGAAAATGTGACAACGAAGTATGTGTTCATAGCTAGAGATATGGAGGACTTCAATAGACATTCGAGATTCGATCGCCAACTCATAATGATCAGTCACGCTCGCATGGACTTAGTTGGTGTTTGTGTAGTTTCTTTGTAGTTACTGGCTGCAGGGGTGACCATAGAATCTGAAACCGTTTCCAGTTTCAGTTTCAAATAAATATATACTAAAATCCACACTGAATGTAAACTAGAATGGCTGGCCATATTTAAACTGAAACTGAAACTCCACAAACAGTTCCAGGATTGGCGCGATGCGCATTACTGCAATGAAACCTGATACAGGAACGGAAACTAAATTAGGTTCTATGGCAATCCCAGATTGGCTGTCAAAATTAATTCCGACTGACGCCTTTCCTTTGCGTTAGTACAGAACGCATTGAATAATTCATGGTGCACAACATACACAAACTGATCCTACAGTATCCTTTGATTAGGCGCCATGTTCATTCAGGCGGCAGTCACCGGTTCTCGGACGGGCGGTGGTTTCGCGGCGCGTATCAGTTTGCCCTGAAGAATTACACTCTGAGACTTGTGGACGGCTACGATATCTCATACAATTCCTGCGTCTTCGCTGACTACATTTCGAGTGGGCCTTTCATGGCGAAAACCGAGTTCTTACGCCACTACAACATTGACAGGAATCTCAATGGGGAGATGGTGTTTATCGACTTGTTCATTCGCCTTAGAAACTTGGGCAGGTACGATGAGCATGCCATGTGACAGGATTAGGTGTCTACAGAACAGAACGTTGTATGAAACTACCGTAAAACCTCCAATAAGCGACCCCCCTCCAATGAGCGACCCCCCTCCAATAATCGACCCCATTTTCTGTCAAAACCTGTCTGGCATTCCTTGATCAGCCACTGTTCCTCTCAACAATACAGCACGCCAAACTTCAATAATGCGTGTCAAGTCATCCTCGTCATTGATTATGCTACCATTGTTAGGTTTTGTTAGCCAAGACACTCAATCGTACATGTTTCAATGCAAGAAATTGCGAAGTTGCCTGTTGAGATGGAGACTCAGACTTATGTACGTTGAACCATAAGCGACCCCCCTCCAATAAGCGACCCCACTCAAATAAGCGACCCCCCTAGATAGGTGGTTGAAATAATAAGCGATCAGGTCGCTTATTTATTGGAGGTTTTACGGTATTCTGGCCTGGGCGCAATTCCATTCAGGTTCAAAACCATGGTTTGTCCTGACGTCATGTACTTGACGCGCAACAACGAGCTTCACAATATTCCCCGTGACAGTTGGCTTCCATTGATTCGGAAACATAAATTGAACAGGGTGAAGCTGCCGAATTCCAAAATCCACACGTTCGACTGTGCAGAATCGAGAATGGACTGCTCCACCAAAGCTGGACTATTTATGCCTTTGTGCTGCATTCAGGTGTGGTGGCGCAGTGCGCACTGCCACAGTAATTTTTTTGCGCTTGCTATGTGCTGTTCATCAGTCTTCAGAGTGACGTGTGATACTATGTGCTTGCACTGTATGTTTTGCCATATTACGCAGAGCATGGTGCAACGCCATTGGTATATTTCTCATCTTCTAAGGCTACTTTAAAAAATTTTAGCTTCAACTTCAACTTTCATTTAATTTCTTCATTTAACTTCAACTTTCATTCAACTTTCATTTAACTTCAAAAAAAATTTGGAAACTTCAAGTCCAGCTTTTCAGGAACTGGTCGACTTGACACAGTTTATGTTCCGCAGATTTCGAGAGAGCGGCGTCCACATTGAGGGCGAGGCGGGGACGGGCGTTGGAATAGCCAAGGTTCGACGACAAAATACGCATTCGAGTCGCATTTTGTAAATTCGCAGTAATTCTCATTAATTTCGAATTTTGTTCGTTTGCATTACAGCTTTACGGCGCCCTCCCTTGGGAACGCGACGAGGACGTTGATTGGTTGGTCCAAAATCTGACCACTGTGCGCGGTTTGGTGCCCGAATTTAGAAAAGCCGGCTATTCGTTGGCTGAAGAAAGGACAAATTACACCGCCTGCATGGATTCCATTAATTGCGGTTATTACGCGCTCCGTTCCAAGCATTGGCGCATAGAATTGTGGGGAGTGACACGAATGGGAGCCTGGTATGCCAAGAAGGAGATGGGGCTGGAGAATGCGACGCTGGTAAGCGTCTAGAATTGCAATTCCAGTTTCAGAATTAATTTTAGGCAAATTGAGACACTTTGCAGGGTTTGTTTGAGGGCCAGTGGGTGCCCACCCTGTACAATCCGGCTCTGAGCGCCAGGAACGAATACGGCGACGATTTGTTCGCCCACGCGGAACACTGGATTGCCTTGGGTACTGTACAGTATGTGTATGGTATACCGTAATCATGCGACTACGACTAACCAGCCCGCAAGATTTGGGCCGAACTGTGCTTGCAAATCAAATTTGCAGACTAGGTGCTACTAACATGATCTTAGGCGAATGGGCAGAAGGCCAACCGCATAGTATGGGTTTACTAGGCTTTCGCCTTCGCGTTCAGGTTACGGTACCGGCTGGGTCCATCCGCCCACTGGCCATTTCACCGTCTGTCCCACTCCGGGTTTTCACGGCTGCCTCAGCAACTATCTCCCCACTGGCAACATTCAGTTTCAAGACGTCTGGCTTTAGCTAGACTGCCTGCCTTCTGTGCCTCTCGAATTGAACGGACTGGCGTTTTGATTAGTAGCTCAGCACCGTGGACGTAGGTGCACACTGGCAATCCTTCCTTGCATCACTTGTGTACTTGATAATCGCAGCTTTGACCGACACTTCTATACAGAACGACACTTCGGCACTCCATAGAAACACTAGACCGATGTCAGTCTATTTCAATAAATACGGTGTTCTCACGTAATTCGCCAATTATCAACCAGCAATTTGGTAACGCATGATGAAAACTCGATGTGAAGAAGGGTGCGGTGCGCGTGAAGACGTGCCACCATCCATCCACCATTTCCGGTCCTTTCCCAAGGACAAACGTTGTTGCAGGGTGGCCAATAGAAACTTAAACTAGTTTCAGTTTCACTTTCAGTTACAATCAGTTAACTGAAACTGAAACTGAATCGGAACTCGGATGGATCCATGACTGAAACTGAAACTGAAACTCACAGTTTAGTTTCAGTTATTTGAAAGTCAACTTTTACCAAATTCCAGCCGATTTTCATACAATTCTAGCCGAACGTTCAACATATGCAGACGTTTTGTTCATATTTAGATCCAAATATGCAAGGATGTTTAGAAATCGCTTCTTTGTTCTCTAAATATCATCTCACAAGGGTGATTTTGAGCAATTCGTTGTGACTTTCTGGCCTTCAATAACTGAAACTCAGTATCAGTTACTGAAACGAAACTCGCTCGGATTCCATAACTGAAACTGTAACTGATACTGAAACTCAGCCAGCACCAAAAATTTAACTGAAACTGAAACTGAAACTAAAATGAGTTTCTATTGGTCACCCTGCGTTGTTGTTTTCCGACATCCACTAGACGGTAGCGCCTCACTGACGGCAACACTAGACTCGTGGTGACTCAAACGTTGTGCATATCCTGGCCCATGCCACTCCACACGTTTGCTGCTCAGTAGTGTGATTCGAATAACTTGGCAGATTCACATTGATATTTTGAGCTTGCTCCCCCCACCCGTCCCTTAGCCAAACAACCACAATTGTCAGGCAGGAGGCAGTCTAGTTGCAAAACTTGTCGAGCGGTGCTAGAGAGGCTGCAAACAGACTGACATACCATGTCAATCCAATTCCGATCGCGGCTCTATTTTACGGCCGCTGTGATGCTGTTGGCATTTACCATATTATTGTTCTCTCAATTCTTTTCCAAAAGATGCACTCCAGTTGTGTTTCATGGAGATCTTTGCCATTCTTCCAATGAGACGTCACGAATTCTGAGGGTTGAGGCTGTGGTGGAAACACACCCAACTACGGATCAAACTCCTAATAGTGAAACTGTGGTGAAAACACACCCAAATACAGATCAAACTCCTAATCGTGAAACTGTGGTGAAAACACATCCAAATACGGGTCGAACTCCAAAGCGTAAAACTGTCGTAAAAGCACGCTCAAATTCAGATCTTTTGCTCAAACTATCAAAGGATATCGCAAAGGCGCACCGTTACGCCAGAAGCGGCAAAACCATCTTGGCACTGAACGAGGCTCATGCGACCGTTAGACAGTTGCTTGCAGAGAGTTTGGGCAAAGGAAACCCAGTTGAATCGCTGACCACTGTCCCGACTGAACTGGTTACTGTACCTGATGATCAGGGCAACCCGCCCGTAGACCGGGTGGGGTTACCCGACGTGTGCCCCGAATGGTACCCAGGTATGAAATATGGCTATCCTTACTATGAAACGGGTTATCAGTCGGACCCCAAGTGCGCAGCCAAGAAAGAGCAGAATCTGGTGACTGTGCTGTTTCTTGAGAGGAATTCTGGATTGTCAGGAGTAAAACTGGAGACGTTAATTCGAGAGTTTGGCTTGGAATACCCGGGAATTAATATCTTCGTTGCGTCTCACTCTGGACGATTAGCGAAGGAGAAGGTACGGCTTGCTAAATGCTAATCATACATGTTATGCATTCAGTTTGTTATCAGAAGAGTACTTTCATCAGGAAGACTTTGTTTGAATTGACACTACCGTAAAGTGCCAAATAGAGGAAGATCTCCAAATAGTGGTAGTCTCCAAATAGTGGTACCTAGTCTCCAAATAGTGGTAGGGTGTAGGGGCACATCGAAACAATAGTGGTACCTAGGTCTCCAAATAGTGGTATAACTTCCACTATCTGGAGCGATATCTCAAGTCAAGATAGGTCGAAATTATAGAAGACCGTCTTATATTTGGTCCTTCAAAGGGACTGTGGTTGTTCTCAATAGTACAACTCAGAGGACTGAAACAATTGTGGTAGGTCTCCAAATAGTGGTACGGTAGTCTCCAAATAGTGGTAGGGTGTAGGAGTAGGTTGAAACAATAGTGGTAGCTATCTCTATTCGGCACTTTACGGTATTACCTTTAATCCTCTAAAAGGCCGACACACAAGAATATCATGGTCAATCTTACCTTTTAGGCAGTCGACTTCGTTTCACTTTGCTTTGTTACAAAATTATCGTGGCCCTCGTCAATCTACCGAAAAGCAGTTTCAGAGTTCCGCTGCAAATGTCAGTGTAACATCGTTTGCCGCAACCCGCGCAAAGCAAGACGGCGCCTTGTGGTCGACGATGCTGGCAAAAGTGACAACCAAGTACGTTTTCATAGCCAGAGATATGGAGGACTTCAACCGGCATTCGAGATTCGATCGCCAACTCAGAATGATCAGTTACGCTCGCATGGACCTAGTCGGTGGGCGAAAGAAGTGTGAATTTTGCGTTGTTGCAAGCAAATTACTATTATTATGGAATCCATCTCGGAATTGCGTTCAACCTTGACGACATCGTAAGGCTTGTTAAAGCACGTTGTTTTAAGCACAACTTGAATGGCCAGGCTCTAGTGACATTGCGGGAGTATAGCAAGTGACTGTGGAGGTTCTGTTTGACGACTGTCGATGTGTGAGTGAGTCGAGTGTAGTTTGCTCTGCCTAGGTGCAGAGAATAAAACACTGTATCACACATCGACAGCCGTCAATCGCTTTGCATTCCATACTACGAATACCTATTTACAGTGTGTAAATTTAGGTGGCAGTCACCGGTTCTCAGACGGGCGCTGGTTTCGCGGCGCGTATCAGTTTGCCATGAAGAATTACACTCTGAGGCTTGTGGACGGGTACGATATCTCATACAACTCCTGCGTCTTCGCTGACTACATCTCGAGTGGGCCTTTTATGGCGAAAACAGAGTTCTTGCGCCAAGCCAAATTTGATGGCGATTTGATGGGGGAGATGGTCTTTTTTCGCCGCGCCTCAGCGCGGCGATGTGTATATATACAGATGACGATGTGTAGTGCGCGAACTTTTTTGTCCTGCCGAAGTAAAACACGTGACAGATGGCGTCAGGTAGAGTCGATGTCGCCGATTACGGATCCGATGAGATTTGCTGTTGCTTCTTTCAAAATGAGTGTGGGTGTAACATTTGAAGTTTGAAATTTTTTGACAAATTATCTCTATTTGCAAGGTTACGGTGCTTACGGGGCATATCACGTGCTAAAGCACCATAGTCTGCTGAATAGACGCCAACTGAGAGTATAAGAGCGCCGTTTTGAGAAGCGCTGTGATGCGACAGCATGGCGTAGGCGGGAAAGCCGCCGGACCGCGCGCAAAAACGAGCGAGCCGACCGAGGTTCGAACCTCGGCGACCATTTTGCTTTTTTTGCTGCGCTTTATTCTGGATTTGTCATTTACGTTTTGACGCCGAATAGCCAAGCGACCATCGGTGTAGCGCCTTCTGGTTTCTACACGTCAGCAAAATTGTTTACATAACCTTAAATCTCTGTGTTCGATAGTACCGGTAGCGAGTTTCGTTGTAGACTATACCTACGCTCACACCACCACCCCGTCGATTGGCATCTCTTGTTGCATGATGGCGTCGATAACACCCAGCGAAGTGTTGGCGTCCGTTTGCGTTGCTGAGTCATCGTCGTAGTCGCGTCCGGTTGCTCCAAAAGTGGGCCAAGTTGTTTACCGAGCCTCAAGCTCTGATAGTTGTGTTCAGACGCTAGCAAGTTTCCATCTTTGGCAAGTTTTTTTGTTGGATGTGAGGATTTTAGGTGACCACCCCACGGGGCGAGCTCTGTAGGGTGACCACCCTGCAGGAGTGCTCCCGCAGGGTGGTCACCCTGGATTTCCAGGGTGATCACCCAGCGAAGGAAGTCCCCCCAGGTGGTCACCCGGGCGACCGCAGTAGAAAGCCACGAGAAATAAAAGACATGATCACCTTTTGAAGAGGGTAATGGAAACCAGAAAACGAGAGGACGTAAATCGACAAGTGATTACCACCTTGTTTACTGAAGCTGTTATGATGCAGTGATACTTCAACAGCAATGAAATCAATATTTTTCATGTAGTTTTTTCGTGGGGCACGTTGGGTATTTCTCCTTGAGAGCAACAGCTGTGGTTTGGGCCGTGTTGTCGTTATTGTAGTTCTTGTCTCGGATGAAATGGCACTGTAGAGTACTCCCTTGATTACATGCTTTGCAGTGGTCGCCGAAAAGCTACAATAAACAACAGTTTTCGATTAGAAACATGAGATCTTGTTACGCAGTAATACCTGATGGGGGGGGGGTCGCTCATTGGAGGGGGGTCGCTTATTGGAGGTTTTACGGTAGTTTCATACAACGTTCTGTTCTGTAGACACCTAATCCTGTCACATGGCATGCTCATCGTACCTGCCCAAGTTTCTAAGGCGAATGAACAAGTCGATAAACACCATCTCCCCATTGAGATTCCTGTCAATATTGTAGTGGCGTAAGAACTCGGTTTTCGCCATGAAAGGTCCGCTTGAGATGTAGTCAGCGAACACACAGGAATTGTATGAGAGATCGTAACCGTCCACGAGTCTCAAAGTGTAATTCTTTAAGGCAAACTGATACGCACCGCGAAACCACCGCCCGTCCGAGAACCGGTGACTGCCACCTACATAGAACGAATTACCTTGTAAAAGGATACCTACTGTAGGATCAGTCTGTGTATGTTATATATATGTTACGTCCAGTTTCCGTATTCGTCCAGAATCCGTATATACGGATTCTGGACGCTGCACTGTCCAAAATCCGTATATACGGATTCTGGACGCCACGCCGTCCAGAATCCGTATTGGAGGAAGGCGCAGGCCTGTATACGTTTTCTGGACGTCCAGAAAACGTATTCGAGTGAATGCGTGCGGGGCTTACTCCACCAGCCTGAGCAGGAGGTGAAGTATACGGTGGAGTTTTCACCCCACTTACAGTTTGCACTAAAACTCGGTCGGCGTCGCGCCTGGCGGGCCTCAGCTGAGGCTTAGCGCGACCACCAACTTCAGGGCGCGCTCCGCGCGCCCTGAAGTCGGTCACCGGTCGCGTTAAGCCCAAGCTTCGACCCGCCAGACTGCCACGCCGACTGACTCTTGTGATCCGTTTCTGGGCGCAGGGCGAGCCTAAGCATAGCCTGATTTCAAAGGAAAATCGAACTTGCAAAAAAATTGCACAGTTATGTAACTTACATAAAGGCTAATATTTTTCGGCGCTTTTAATTTTATTCTAGAGCGCTTATAGAAGTGAGAACGCGCTTTTGATTTTGATCATGCAACTTTTGAGTGCGAATATCTACAGTTTCCACTTATAAAGCGCATTTAAAAATTGCGAATCCGCTTTTCATTCCGAACAAACCGCTTTCAACCGCATGTTCGCCGAAAATGTATTTTCCGGTTTTAAAATGAAGATAGCATTTTTTCGCCCGGCCTCAGCCGGGCGAACCCCTACGAGAGCTTAGCGTCCGTGCGTTCGTGCGTCCGTCCGTCCGTAACGCTCTCAGATCTCGGCGTCGGTAAGTCGTAGGAAGGAGATCTTGGACTTTATGGATAGCTCTCGACTTACTGGTAATGTCGCAAGAGACTTTGAAATTCAAACGTTTGAATTGCGCGCGCTACAGTAACCCGAAGGTTCAAACTGAAAACGGCTATTACTGCCTCGTCTTACGTCGGAGAGCGGCGTGCGATAGATCAAATAAAAGGTCTCGACGTGCTCTTTCGTTTGGCAATAAAAAATTTCTTAATTACGCAAACACGCAACACGAAAAGCGACATTCTCGCGCTTTTAACGCAGAAATCGCTCTAACTCGCTCAGCGTGCCTCGTAGGGAGACGATTTTGGGTTGGTTGGATAGCTCTCGACTCACTGATCATTTGTTCTTCTATTGGTCGAAACTCAAAAGTTTGAATTTCGGGAGCTACAGTAACCCAAAGGTTTAAAACGCGAAACTCATCAAACTCGCTCGTCTTCCGTCATAGAGAGACGATCTTGAGTTCGTTGAATAGGTTTCGGCACACTGATAATTCCGTTAAGAGAACTTGAAATTCAAAAGTTTGAATTGCGCGCGCTACAGTAACCCGAGTGTCCAAAACGCAATACGGCTCTAACACGCTCGTCTTACGTCGTAGAGCGGCGTGCGATAGGTCAACTAAAAGGTCTCGACGTGCTCTTTCACTTGACGTAAAAAATTTGTTAATTACGCAAACACGCACCACGAAAAGCGACATTCTCGCGTTTTTAGCATGGAAATCGCTCTAACTCGCTCAGCGTGCGTCGTAGACACACGATCTTGAGTTGCTGGATAGCTCTTGACTCACTGATCATTTGTTCTTCGATTGGTCGAAACTCAAAAGTTTGAATATCGCGTGCTACAGCAACCCAAAGTTCCAAACGCAAAACTTCTCTAACTCGCTCGTCTTCCGTCGTAGAGAAACGATCTTGAGTTTGTTGAATAGGTTTCGGCACACTGATCATTCCGTTAAGAGAAGTCGAGATTCGAAAGTTTGAATTTCGCGAGCTACAGTAACTCAAAGGTTCAAACAGCAAATCGGCCCTAACTCGCTCGTCTTACGTTGTAGAGCGGCATTCGTTCGACCGTTTGAAAGCTTACGTTGAGGCAGTTGTTGAATGGTCATTCCTAAAGAAATAATTTTGTTTTTTAAACCTTTGTCTTACGAACAACTTTGTCTGCTAAAACAAGCTTTGTCTAAAAACTGTGGCACCACGTTGGCATCAGTGTAAACTTGAGAGCGTGTGCGCGATAATGTGCACTGGATAGTGAAGTGCCGCTTGACATTTAGTCGACAATTTGGTGGGGTTTCGCCGCAATTGGTCTTTGTTCGTGGTACCTGATCCACATATGGATCAGAAGGTTCGCCGCAGGCACACTTTGCGCTTATAATTGTGGCAACTGATCCATAAATGGGTCAGAGAAATTCGCCGCAGGCACACAGTGCAATAAAAGTGTCTAAATGAGACGACGCCCTATTGAAAAGGGTATAAATGGGACGACGCCCTATTGAAAAGGGTATAAATGGGACGACGCCCTATTCTTTTAGGCTTAGTGCTCGATGCATCCACACAAAGATATGTTAAAATTTGAGCTGCTTGAAATTGTCGAAATTTAAGAATTCTGACAAAAAGATATACCTAAATTCTTCAATTATAAAATCAGAAACTATTTGCTAAATACTTGGCAAACTATGCCCGACACAACCATGCAAAGACAATTTGAGATTTAAGCCATTTGAAATTGTCGAAATTTGAAGATTATAACAAAAATATCCCAAATTTCGTTAATTATAAAATCAGAAACTATTTGCAAAATACTTGACAGACTATGCCCAATGCATCAACGCAAAGACATTGTGAAATTTAAGCTGTTTGAAATTGTCAAAATATGGGAATTTTGACAATACCCTTAAAATATCCCTAATTTCGTTAATTATAAAATCTGAAACTATTTGATAAATACTTGGCAGACTATGCTCGACACATCCGTGAAAAGAAATTGTGAAATTTAAGCTGTTTGAAATTGTCGAAATTTGGGAATTTTGACAAAACCCTTGAAAATATCCCTAATTTCGTTAATTATAAAATCTGAAACTATTTGATAAATACTTGGCAGACTATGCTCGACACATCCGTGAGAAGAAATTTTGAAATTTAAGCTGTTTGAAATTGTCGAAATTTGGGGATTTTAACAAAACCCTTAAAAATACCCCTAATTTCGTTAATTATAAAATCTGCAACTATTTGATAAATACTTGGCAGACTATGGTCGACACATCCGTGAAAAGAAATTTTGAAATTTAAGCTGTTTGAAATGGTCGAAATTTGTGGATTTTGACAATATTCTCAAAAATATCCTAAATCTCGTTAATTATATATGCTGAAACTATTTGCTAAATACTTGGCAGACTATGCTCGATACATCCGTGCAAAGAAGTTTTGAAATTTAAGCTGTTTGAATCTGGCGAAATTTGGGAATTTTAACAAAACCCTTAAAAATACCCCTAATTTCGTTAATTATAAAATCTGCAACTATTTGATAAATACTTGGCAGACTATGGTCGACACATCCGTGAAAAGAAATTTTTAAATTTAAGCTGTTTGAAATGGTCGAAATTTGTGGATTTTGACAAAATTCTCAAAAATATCCTAAATTTCGTTAATTATATATGCTGAAACTATTTGCTAAATACTTGGCAGACTATGCTCGATACATCCGTGCAAAGAAGTTTTGAAATTTAAGCTGTTTGAATTTGGCGAAATTTGGAAATTTTGACAAAAACCTTGAAAATATCCCTAATTTCGTGAATTCCAAAATCCGAAACTATGTCACAAATTCATCGCGTCTTATGCCCTTTCCATTTCAGCAAAAACTTTCTCGACACGACCTGTAAATAAAAGTGTCATTTTTGACATTTTCATATTTTAATTGTTAATATCTCGAAATAGCGAAATTAGCAACAGAAACGGACAGCGGCACGTCACTCAGCGCATTCGACTCCATCGGGTGGCACTAACCGTCATGTCTGGTTGTTTGACACACACACACACACACACAGACACACAGACACACACACAAACGAACAGACATTAGCGTCCGTATATATACTCGCCGCCCTGGGGGGCGGCGAAAAAATTAATCCCGGGCGATCCCAATGTTGCCCTGCAACAACCGCTCAGAAATGCATGTGTCTTGCTCAAAAAATTAATCCCGGGCGATCCCAATGTTGCCAAGCAAGAACCCCTCAGAAAGGAGCGTCTCAGAAGTAGCGCATGTATAGTGGACTCCGGGCGGGCGCGCGTCATATCGGAAAGGCTTCGAAATACTTTACAAAAGTATCTACTCTTTTACTCCTCCACTTTAAAACACTCACAAACCACGCTGTATTAATAAAACAACTCAACTTTTTAAAAACAGCTTGTTGACGGCATTGGTTGGCCTGAGCCTTATATGAGCGCCTTCTAAGCGTACTACATACATATGAGGAGATCGTAGACCTGAGCCTAGGCTAAGCATACTTTGCGGAGATCGTGGGCCTGAGCCGGCTGAACAAACTAGGTGGAGATCGTAGACCTGAGCCTAGGCTAAGCATAATAGGCGGAGATCGTAGGCCTGAGCAGGCGGAGATCGTAGGCCTGAGCCTAGGCTAAGCATACTAGGCGGAGACCGTAGACCTGAGCCTAGGCTAAGCATACTAGGCGGAGATCGTAGGCCTGAGCAGGCGGAGATCGTAGGCCTGAGCAGGCGGAGATCGTAGGCCTGAGCCTAGGCTAAGCATGCTAGGCGGAGATCGTAGGCCTGAGCAGGCGGAGATCGTAGGCCAGAGCAGGAGGAGATCGTAGGCCTGAGCCTAGGCTAAGCATACTAGGCGGAGATCGTAGGCCTGAGCAGGCGGAGATCGTAGGCCTGAGCAGGAGGAGATCGTAGGCCTGAGCCTAGGCTAAGCATACTAGGCGGAGATCGTAGGCCTGAGCAGGTGGAGATCGTAGGCCTGAGCAAGCGGAGATCGTAGGCCTAAGCAGGAGGAGATCGTAGGCCTGAGCCTAGGCTAAGCATACTAGGCGGCGATCGTAGGCCTGAGCAGGCGGAGATCGTAGGCCTGAGCAGGCGGAGATCGTAGGCCTGAGCAGGAGGAGATCGTAGGCCTGAGCCTAGGCTAAGCATACTAGGCGGAGATCGTAGACCTGAGCCTATGCTAAGTATACTAGGCGGAGATCGTAGGCCTGAGCAGGAGGAGATCGTAGGCCGGAGCCTAAGCCTTAGCCTAAGCCTAAGCCTAAGCCTGAATCTACATAATACTGACTTTAAATCAAATCCATATGTTTGCAGCTGCGCCTTCCTCTCAAAAGCTAAAAGCGCTTTGTTCAATTTCAAAACCGCTTTCTTCATTTTCAACAATTTTAAAAGCGCATTCTTCAAAATTAATAGCGCAATGTTTATTTCAAGCGCACTGAAATGAAAGCGCTTTCTTCAAAATTAAAACCGGATATAACAAACTAAAAGCGGCGGATGTTTGTCCCCTAACTTAAACACACCGGCCGCCCACCCAAGTCGCGCCTCGCGCATGCACTTCGTGAATACGGAATCTGGACGTCCAGAAAGCGTATACGAGTGTTCGACCGCGCGCCTTCCTCGAATACGGATTCTGGACAGAACGGCGTCCAGAATCCGTATATACGGATTTTGGACAGTGCAGCGTCCAGAATCCGTATATACGGATTCTGGACAAATACGGAAACTGGACACGACATATACACCATGAATTATTCAATACGTTCTAGACTAGCGCAAAAGGCGTCAGTCGGAATTAATTTCGACAGCCAATCTGGGATTGCCATAGAACCTAATTTAGTTTCCGTTCCTGTATCAGGTTTCATTGCAGTAATGCGCATCGCGCCAATCCTGGAACTGTTTGTGGAGTTTCAGTTTCAGTTTAAATATGGCCAGCCATTCTAGTTTACATTCAGTGTGGATTTCAGTATATATTTATTTGAAACTGAAACTGGAATCGGTTTCAGTTTCTATGGTCACCCCTGCAGCCAGTCACTACAAAGAATCTACCCACACACCAACTAAGTCCATGCGAGCGTGACTGATCATTCTGAGTTGGCGATCGAATCTCGAATGTCTATTGAAGTCCTCCATATCTCTAGCTATGAACACATACTTCGTTGTTACATTCTCTAGCATGGATGACCACAAGGCACCATCCTTCTTTGCACGCGTGCCACCAAATGTTGATAAACTGACATTGGTCGCAGAACTCAGAATGGCACTCTGAAGACGAAAGATTGTTGTTATACGATTGACTAAGAGGAAGGTGAGCTAGCTGAAGTACCTAGAATATCAACCAAGCTTTGGTTAAGTAGAATACTGCACGCATGCAGATAACTGTCACAGGACTGTCACAGAATACATAATGTCAGACCTTGAAGGTGCGGGAGGGAGGGGGGGGGGGGGGAGGGAGGTTTGGTGGGGGGTTGCCTTGCCTGCCTTGCGGTAATTCACTTATAGATGGTGGGGTCGCATATTCCAGGGCATAAGCGGACTTACTTACATACGAGCAGGACAGTGTAAAGCACTGTCAAGACAATATAGTAGGACAGTGCAAAGCAGGAAGTATCTTCCTAGGTATACCTTTTCTTCGTCCAGCCATCGCGACGCAACAAAAACATTAATTCCCGGGTATTCCAAGCCCAACTTTCGAATCAACGTCTCCAGTTTTGCTTCCGATAATCCCGAGTGTCGCTCAAGAAATAGCACAGTCACCAAATCCCTCTCTTTCTTGGCTGTGCAATTGGGATTCGACTGGTAACCCGTTTCATAGTAGGGATACCCGTATTTCATTCCTGGGTACCATTCGGGACACACGTCGGGTAACCCCACCCGGTCTGCGGGCACGGAACCCTGATTAGTGGCAATCAATTCAGTCGGTACAGTATCCAAAGCTTCAACTTGCTTCTCACTGCCAATACTCTCCACAATCAACTGTCTAACAGTGGCATGGGCCTCGTTGAGTTTCAGGATAGTCTTGCCGCTTCTGGCGTAGCGGTGCGCAGCGGCTATATCCTTGGCCAATTTCAACAAAAGGTCCACATTTGGGCCGATTCTGGCCGCGTTTTCCTCACTGGTAGCAGCGGAAGAAGTGTGTATCGATTCGTTGGAAGAATTGCTAGTTGCAGTCTCTCCATAGAACACAATCGGTGTCCGTCTTTTGGCAACGAGTTGAAACGGAGCGTTCTCAGGCGATAAAGTGAACAGTAGGGCAAACGCCAACAACGTCACAGTCGCCATAACCCATCCGTTCCCGTTCCCGTGAAAATGGCTTCAATCCCGCTTATTGGGTGTGTTCCCTCGTATTATTGCGCGGGAACAAACAGGGATAAACGGGAACATAATGTGTTCCCGATTATCTGAACGGGATCAAAGTTTGTTCCCGTTTATTAAAAGGGAACAAACTTTGATCCCGTTTATTTTTTTGGAACGGTCGCTCATGATCAAAAATTTTGGAACGCTCACCTGGCCTATGCTTCAGCACAGGATAAACGGGAATCATGTCACCCAACCGGGAACATGTTCTTTAAGCGGGAACAGCCGTTTTTTGCCGAATCACGTTTATGACAGCTTGGCCAAAAATGTAAACGGGAACACGACTTCTTGGAACGGGAACGGGTGGGATAAAATAGAACAGCGGTCGCAGTTGACTGGACATGTTTGTATTGCACCACTTCTTGCAACAACTCTAGCCCGCCTGGATAGTCACAGTAGCCGCAGCTTGTACTATTGATGCTTGGACAACGGCCGAACGAGCTCCAAACATAAAAGAAAGTCGCGCGTACAAGTTTATGGCCATGTCAGGCCGTAAACATCGGGTCTGACACGCCGCCTTCCTTGTAGGCTATCGTGTTCTGTAGTCGTTTCCACATGGGTTCTTGTAAGCGACGGCGAGCTACAGAGGTGCAAAGTCCAGTTAATTATGGCTGCCACGCTGCCAGAAATAGCTTGCGAACGATACTCTTTCTGCCTCGCTCCGGTTTTGGGGGAGACTGGCGAGCCAAAGCCAACTGGCAATTTGCCATACACGAGAGAGCGCCAGAAGTGTTCGCCGAACCTTGCCAGTTGTTACATGGTACGCAGCGTAACGTCTGAACTGCGCGCATACACTGGTTGGCAGCACATCCATACATTGCCTGATTCGACTAGACGCCGTTCTTTCCGTCTTTGCGCGGCGCGGCGCGCAGAAATTTGTGCACGCCAGAAAGAGGGATGGGCTGTGTATTGACTGTGAGACTTTCATTGGTAAGTCATTCATTGCACTGCGCAAGGTTCGGCCACAAGCAGTGAATTCGCACTTCGCAAATGATCGCTTCACTGACACCCCATTCTTTTGTTCGTGGTAATCAGACCGAGAGAGAATAACGAATGGCGCGCACCTGACAACACAAGAGTCTACTATCAGGAGAGTTTCACTAGGGCGGAAGTACGTACCTATGTACCACCACAACACTTTTCATTGGGGGAAGGACCGGGAATTTAATGGTGGACAGACGCTATTTCTTCGACAGAGTATGTGTAGTAGTGGTCATCACTGCTTCACAATCTCATAGAGACCGTTGCTGGAATCTAGCTGGTCGCACGAGGCCACCACCAGAATTACTTGAGAATTGCAGTGAATATTCGCCTTGTGAAGCAGTTATGACGTCTGCCAGCTTCCTTAGTAGCTCTGGGCACACACCTACGGAGAATACCATCATGGAGTCATCATGCTTCCACTATCTACTGCAAAAGAGCGCCATACAACCTACCACCAGCAGACTAAAAGTCGCAATCACACACGAGAAGGGTTTCGAGAAGGGGGACGAGAGGACAAATGTCAGTCGAGTCAACTCTCACTTTCGAATCAGTTGGCTACCGTATCTCGGACGCCTCTAACCCTCGGCCACCACCCCTCCAGAGCGGAAGGAGGCGCGCACGACTCTTCCATTCAGCGGGTTGGGCGGTCGAACGTTCCCGGCCATGTGGAGAGGGTTGCGCTCCACATCCTCTAACCCCACGGCGTACAGCTGGCGCAGCTTCTCCAGCTGACAATGGGGCAAACGGGTCTATTTGCAACCTCTTGTTACATTTTCCAACCTGCTGATTCGACAGGCTGCATTTGACCACCTGTTCATTGAACAGGCAACAGGCACCATCTATCAAGTCATATATATCCCTGACCTCGGCAAGTGCCATTTGTCCACTCTGATCGCAAGGATGAACTACTGAGAACTATTTGGAAGAACGACAATAGATTACGCTCCAAAATCAAAATATCGCTTTCCAACCTGAGCGGAAGAAATGGGTATCGACGAGTGGAACACCGTCCACTGGACGCACTCGTTCAGAGGCGGCGTCGTCAGCGAGCCCTCATAGGTCCAAAACTCGGTCTTGTCTGGAATGGAAGCATTTTCTTGTTTTGACCGTTTGAAATACCCACGGAAACTCACCAGGAAGCAGCTTTTTCGGATCAAATCCATTTGGCAGCGGGTGCTTGTCTCCCTTGTAGAGAATTTTGCTCGACAGCTCCACGATCTCGGACAGATTCGGATTGTCGTCGTGCGACTCCTGACCAGAATTTTTAATTGGAAAAGTTCATAAAAGTCATACATTCTTAATAAACATACATTCAAAAAGATCCCTAGAACGGCCACGCCGTCCCCATGCTTGAGGGCCTCCTCAAAGTTGGGGTACTTCGTGTTCCAGTGGACGATGTGCACCTGAAAACGTCGTGCCAGTGACAGTGCCATCGATTATCCAACCATTGCCTCACCGCCTCGTTTTACACCCTCACCTCGCCAGCGTATCCAACGCCACCGACCAAGTGCTCGGAGCCGTTCATCGGCTCTGTTCCCCAATGGGCGTGAATCTGACGGATTCTGAAGGTTCCCGGAAGGTGGACCGCTGCCATCGCTGCAACAATTGGGTAATCGGGGTCACATGTGACCGCGAACTGGGTTGCCAAATATGTGTAAGTGAAGTTGAGGGTGATTTCCCGGACTGGGATTGCCGTAAAACGCTTTGGAATAATACCTAGAACGTGTACTCGCGGTGTCGGCCACAGGTCAGGCCGAGTTACGGTTATGGTTACGGCTACGGTTACGGCTACGGTAGCACCCACTCGACTGGGAGATGGCGGCGCACTGAATCTGGAAGGAGAAGCCGGTGTTGATGATCTCGATCGCATCGGCGGGCACATAGTTGAACTGGAAGCCGCCGTCGCCCAAGGACTCGTCGAATCGGGCCTCGGAAGTTATAATGTCGATGGGAGACTGTCGCTTGCCCTGACCGGCAGGGAAGTACTTTGCCCAGTTGGCGGGACCTGAAAGAGAGGGTGGCATATGGGTGTATTCTGAGGAGTGTGGTATATCGGTGTAATTCCACTCCACTCCACGGATAGAGACGAGAAGAAGACAAAGAAGTGAAGGCGAACTTGGAAATTAGCAAATAGCAGCGAAACTACTGTACCCCGCACGAAAAGCGAACGCCCGTTCCGCGTTTGTGACACGAGTTCAACCCTGTGCAGTCACGGCACTCTTTCCTCTTATCGAAACCAGCTAAAACTAAGCGGAAATCACAGAGCGATACTGTTGCCATTACCGAATTCCTCGGTCCAGTAGCCCCAGCGGTCCTCAAATCTCAAGAGCGGCGCGGCCGTCATCTTTTGTCCAAAATTGAAGCCTATAGATGCGTAACAGCCGCTAGGACAGTGGGACGGGGAATGAGTCGCGGATAAAGAAACACAGATTATGCAGCCAAGGGTTGAGCTCTACAGAGGGTGGTAAGTGGTAACTAACGAAGAGACGAAGGCGTGAGAGGCTCTCAACAATTTTCCCCTTGGATACGCGGCTATACTGCGCTGAGAGGGCAGGTCTACCTAGTGTCAAACTGGCGACGTGCGCATACTTAGGTTATACGTGGCGCATACGTACGCTAGCCGCAGGTGGCACGTTACAGACGCACGATAAAGCTGCGGCGCTCCCTTCCCTTTCTCAGTGCACTAATGCTATTCAAATGAGGCAATGCGAAGCGGCGGCAGGTCATCGTACTCGTGCATTCTTTGTCTCTAGCCTAGTGGCTATTTTACGGCATGGGCACGGGCGCGGGCACGCACAGAACTAATGTTCTGTGATACAATGGGTGCAAATAACACCTACCTGCCTAGTAGCATAGTTATCTTAGGCAGTGAAACTTCGCATCAATTCCGAGATTAGAAACATCCGCGTAGCTTCAATAATCTACCCTACGCGTCAAGTCAAGAAACAGCGCTACAATTCCTCTTTCTCTCTCTAGAGCTCCTGTGGCGCGTACTTGGCTTTACACATTTTTCTGCGCGACACAACAATGGTGCGGGTCATAGCGTTAGTTCGCGACGACGCCTATCCTCTCTGCGCAATCTGCCGCATGTCATCACACTTAAGTACCTAGTGAGAGCCTGACGCATGCTACTGCGTGAATAGTGGCGGTTGACGTACGCGCACTTGAAACTAGACACCACACAGCTGAATTGGGCCACCGATGCGCGATAAATCCTGTTTTTCAGCGCATCAAATTCGACCTCAAGGGCTACGCTTGTACGCATGCAGATAATTGATTGACAGCAGGAAGAATGAACGCCGGCTGGGATATAAGGGTGACAATTGAAGTTGGTGGTTCATTCAGCCACGTCGAGACAGCAAGTTTTTCTGCCGCGAGAGAAAAATCGATGCTTCTTGGCTGGCGGAAGACCGAGTATTGAAACAGTACGCCCACGCGCCTCTTCTACACGTGCACCGCACACAGGTTAACTTTTTGATCTCAGCCGTACAAGCCAATGAGAAATTGCTGTTGCGCGTTTGCTACCTTGCACGAATGCAATGCCTTGCTCGAACAAGATGAGTCATTCATAATAGCTGTGCTTGTCTATGACCACGCGGCGACCACGCGATGCGTGACATCGCGTGGCCAAAGCGAAATACTGTCAAGTCCTACTGCAGCTGGTATTCGCTCGATATTCGCGCAAGTCTTCTGTTCTAAGCAGCGCCAAAATACTGAATCTATACCCACTGAAATAGTTGCTGGCCCCCGGAGGCACCAGGGCTCCCACTCTTTCTTTGACCATCTTCATAGGGCCGCTGTCGGTCACGCTTTGCTGCTTCTCTGCCAGGAATTCTTTCGCAGAGGTCAACTTCGAGGCCACACCTCCAGCCACCTCCTCCAGCTTGAGACTGGAGTTGAGGCTGTTCTTCAGGCCTGAAGTGGGGGGTGGGAGGGCAAAATATTCTGCAGTGAATGTTTTCTGAGGCCAAAAGACAGGTGTAAGGCTTTCACAGCAACTGAGGAGTGGAAGAGTGCTCGTTGCCCAACGTGTAAACAGTTTTGTATAAATCGTCGACTGCCAGCGTGTCATTTTAAAGACGCAAATTGCGTATTTAAGCTTCGTGAGCTCGAATCCATACTTTCAGAATTGCGAGAACAGTCGTCGTGTCGATCTCAACTCACGAATTATGGATGAAGATTTCGATATTTTTGGTTTAATACTGCCAGTTTGCGCTGCGTTACACTCGCGCGCGCGTTTGTATAGCTCTTTAGGTACTGTAGCTCACCATCCAGGAAAGCCATTTTGCCAGGGATTGTGGCCCAAAAGCGGCAATTTTCCAGGCGCGGGTATTGAATGGACCTTTCGATTCACAGACAAGCTAGCAGAACCCTTCTGTTACCGTAGTGACGCGATAGTGTAGTAAGGCGTGCGCGGTGGGAAGGGCTTACAAGGGAAGAACTAACAGTTGGTGAGAGGGAGAGGGGAAGAGCCGTCTAAAACGTATGCTCACGCGAGTACGTGCGTGAGGGGAGGGTACGAGGCTTGTGGGGTCTACACTCACTAGGCATCGATTTCTGGCAAGCTCTGGCATGGTAACTTCTTCGCCGCTTTCTCTTTCTGGCGGGCGCTCGCGTCAGGCTACCGTATTCTTTTGATTAAGTGTGACAAGGCTGCTCTAAGCATTGTACAGTGGGCAATATCGCAAAATTTTTTTGTATTTTGTATATGTATACTATATATACAATCGAATTTTTTTGTATTTTGTATTTTGTATATATACAAATATATATACAAAGTTTTTCGTTGTATATGCTTTGTATATTGTATATTTTTCTACCATAACCAAAACACAAGAAACGCTACAAAACAGCGTGCCAAGACCTCAGTAGAATTAATGCGTGAAGGATGGTGGTCGTCAGACTATTTTCCATAGCTGGAGTGTACCACCAGACCTTTCGGATTGACAAGCTTTTGACAAGCTAAGATGTTGGCGAAGTGTGCCCAGCAGACTGACCGTTAGTCGACAACATTTCGCACAGATACAGTATGAAATTACTGTAGAAATATACAAAATACAAAGTTTGTATATTTGCCTTGTTTTGTATATGTATATGTATATTTTGAAAATTTTGTATATGTATATGTATATATACAAAAAATATACAAAGAAATATACAAAAAAATATACAAAACCACTTTGTATATGAAAATATTGCCCACTGTAAAGCATTGTGCTCCCCTCACCATGACCGAACCAGAAAAGTTGTTCCGACGACGATGAATGAATGAACGGCAATTTTGATACCTACAAGAATATGTCGCTTCACGTTGCAATTATTGTCAACACGATGAAAATACCGGTTGCCCTGGAAGCATGTGCCTGCGAGCTGTCTTCGGCCAATCATTTCAAAATGCGTATTTGACAGGTTACTGTACTCGTCAATTCCAACGGCTTCGTCGCGTGTCTTGCGTGGGGGGGGGGGGCGAAAGAGACAGCGGCAGGCCTAAATTAGAGGCCCCTTGAAAGCCTGCCATACTAACCCCTTCAGGGGTCGCTAGACATGGTAGTGTAACTCAAGATGGGTATTTGGCTGTGTCGAACGGGTTAGGGTTAGCGCTGGCGCTTCCGCGCGGGAGGAACTCTGTTCCAATTTCTGCCCTACGGGCACCACACACAATCCATGGCAGCACCCCACTTTGCCCCGCGGAGGCCAAATAATGGGGCACCGCCGCCGCCGCCGCCGCCGGATGGGGCGCGATATCGATCGCGGGCGGGCGGGCGAAAACACAAGCCACCCTCCCAATAACCCATAATCGGCCCTTTCCGCCCTAGCGTTGAGACGAGAATCAAACGGCGCCCCGCGCAAGTTTTGCGACGAAAAGCTTGAAGCGAAGCATGCAATGAACGTATGAATGCGTGTTTTGATTTGAGGGGGCCTGGTGTGCAGTTGTTGGTTGCTAGAAAGATTTACCGTATAACTGGCACGAATTAATACTAGTTTGGCGGCGCAAACAATAATTTTCGCTCAGGTTAAAACCTCCAATACGACCGTCGGCAGAGCAGTCGGCAGAGCTCTAGAAGGTTCTGTCAACAGTCCCAATAGCGGTGTTAACGCAGTGCACCTGCATATTACAGTTATACCTACAAAGTTGTAATGAAACTTACGCCATAGCTTGCTCGATCGCTTCACGCGCATCAGCACTGGGCTAGATGTGTGACCATTGGACGTTGTGATGAATTCGGGCGCTTGCGTAGTTGAGCTTGCCTGGTATGGACGTGTCACGAACTTGAGGTCGAACACCTACAAGCTTCGTGACTTTTATATTTGTCTACATTTTCTTTGATTCTGGAGACCAGGAAGTGTTTTACAATTTTGCATGTTATTAGGTTCTAGGTATTCACTTTGAAGTTTTTTAGCCTGCTTACTCGAGATACTACATATTTGGCTTCACACAACAATACAATATGTCAGTTGTTGTTGCTGCATCCTTTCTTCTTCTCTGTACCGGTAGTATTTTGTTGCACAATTGTTGTATTTTGATAAATTGTTTCACTGACACATTTGCTTTGAGTACTATCTGTTTGACTAAATTGTTACCTG
The DNA here is from genome assembly GCA_030248115.1 of Linhomoeus sp. GSCO2_2. NCBI lineage: Eukaryota > Metazoa > Nematoda > Chromadorea > Monhysterida > Linhomoeidae > Linhomoeus > Linhomoeus sp. GSCO2_2. The sequence continues at coordinate 24,041 of JASAMZ010004391.1, read as the reverse complement.
ACGCCCGCCGTCCTCTTTCTCCTGCTTGTGCCCAAAGAGAATGTAGGCGATCAAACTTAGGCAGAGGAGCAACACGAGCAGAGAGCAGCAGATCGAAACGGACAATTGGAAGAAGGCGGATCCGATTGAAACCGCGCGATTGCTTTCGACCTCGTCCACGGTTGTCAGTCGATTGGGCAGGTGATGGTTTGGATTGGAGAGGGGATAGGAAAGCGCTCCTCCGGCCCGCTGAAAGTTGGGATTCTTCTATTTCCTTGGGAGGGATTTAAGGTAATTTAAGTTGGTTCAACTGTATTACATCAATATTACATTAATATTACAATAGATTTGATTTGATTTAGTTTATTTAACGTAATTTAACTTAATTTAGATTTAATAAGTTCCATTTGATTTGGTTTAATTAACTATAATTTAAATAAATTTGATTTAATTTTATTTAATTCACTTTTGGTGAATTTAATTTAGTTTAATTTAATTTAATTTAAATTTAATTTAATTTAGTTAATGTAATTTAATTTAATTTAATGTAATGTAATGTAATTTAATTTAATTTAATTTAATTTAATTTAATTTAATTTAATTTAATTTAATTTAATTTAATTTAATTTAATTTAATTTAATTTAATTTAATTCAAATTTTAATTTAATTTAATTTAATTTAATTTAATTAATTCAATTTTAATTAATTTAATTTAATTCAATTTTAACTACTTTAATTTAATTTAATTTAATTTAGTTTAATTTAGTCTATTTAACTTAATTCAATTTAATTTAATTAGTTAATTTAACTTAGTTTAATTTAATTTAATATCTTCCGATCTAGTCAGTTGAGTAGAATTTGATTTACCCAATTTAGTTTAATATTAGTCTAATTTAGTGAATTGGGTTTAACTTGAACTTATACTCAAAGAATCGCATAGCGCTCTGTAGTTGTAAGTATTCACAGCACAAACTGCTGAGCAACGGCTATGAGCGCACAAATGGGTGGTAAAGCTCTTTATTCATTCGACGTTTCGGAGCTGAACTCGCCCCATCATCAGGAATGAGAACAATCCACAATGAGCACAACGATCGCTGAACACAAGTCAATAAACAGACGACAACCACGAAAATGACGCACAAGGGTAGACGCACAGAGTGAATATGTACTACAAAGGCACAAGCCTGTGCATGTTCTTGATTTCGCCGTTGAACTGATCCCAGATCTGCGGAAAGGCGTCGCCCTCATTGTCATTGACCAACTGACTTCCATGCGCTCGAATGAGAACGCCCTCCATCACCCGTCTTTTCTTCCAGTGACGTTCTTGCAACAAAACCTTGTAGCCACTCAGTTGACCACTGCAACCCTCACCGTCTGCTGTGAAGTGTTTAGCCATGGCATTCTTCAGTTGCTTGCGCCTGATGTCGGATTTGTGCTGCATTACGCGGTTGCGCAAGGGCTTAGAAGTTTGCCCGATATTACTCACACAGACCGTTACCTTCACTTCGCTTCGAACCACGCCAAAAGCACCAAAATTGGAATCATCAAGACGCTGAGAACCCGAGCCGAAGTCGTTTGCAACACTGGCCAAGCCCTGAAGACCGAACTGTCCCACCTGTCTCGAGTGTTTGTGTCCAATGGCTATCCCAAAGGGTTTGTCCACAAGGCTCTGAGTTCAGCGAAGCGCTCGTCGCAGCAAGAACAGTGGCCATTCAACTGGACGATACCGTACATACCTGGTGTATCGGAGAAGTTAAGCAGACTGGCGAAGTCGTTTGGCATTTGGACCTTCTACGGCAGAGGCCAAGCCCAATTAGGCACAGCCTTATGTCAGTACCAGGACCGAGTCAATGACGACAGCAAAACCGGTTCTGTATACTGCTTGTACTGCTCGTGCGGCAAGCACTATATCGGGCAAACTTCTAAGCCCTTGCGCAACCGCGTAATGCAGCACAAATCCGACATCAGGCGCAAGCAACTGAAGAATGCCATGGCTAAACACTTCACAGCAGACGGTGAGGGTTGCAGTGGTCAACTGAGTGGCTACAAGGTTTTGTTGCAAGAACGTCACTGGAAGAAAAGACGGGTGATGGAGGGCGTTCTCATTCGAGCGCATGGAAGTCAGTTGGTCAATGACAATGAGGGCGACGCCTTTCCGCAGATCTGGGATCAGTTCAACGGCGAAATCAAGAACATGCACAGGCTTGTGCCTTTGTAGTACATATTCACTCTGTGCGTCTACCCTTGTGCGTCATTTTCGTGGTTGTCGTCTGTTTATTGACTTGTGTTCAGCGATCGTTGTGCTCATTGTGGATTGTTCTCATTCCTGATGATGGGGCGAGTTCAGCTCCGAAACGTCGAATGAATAAAGAGCTTTACCACCCATTTGTGCGCTCATAGCCGTTGCTCAGCAGTTTGTGCTGTGAATACTTACAACTTGAACTTAGTTGGGAGACTATGCAAAACTCTTTTCCTATAAGAATCTTTTCGCAAATTCAGACAGATAAATATTGTTGAAAGAAATTGGCTGGTATGGTAGTTGATTTTTTCGCCGCGCTTCAGCGCGGCGAGGTGTATATATACGGATGACAATGTCTGTCTGTCTGTCTGTGTGTCCGTCCGTCCGTCCGTCCGTCCGTGGCACCGAAGTAAAATATGTGACATATGTGGTCAAGTAGAGTCGAGGCCGCTGAGTACGGATCCGGTGTCCGTTTGTGTCGCTAATTTTGCATTTTCGAGATATTCGCAATTAAAATTCGAAAATGTCGAAAATTGATTTTTTCGTCTAATGCGCTAGCCGCGAAATTTCTTCAGAAATGGAAGGAGCATGGACCGCGGATAATTTGTAGCACAAAAGAAATTTTTTGCAAATGTGGAATTTACCTAATAGAAATACGCGATTATTTGTCAAAATTGCATAAAATTGACTAAAATTCAACGTCGATTATTGACGAATGTGAATGCAGAAATGGAAAGGTCGTATACCAATAAGGATTTGTGACATTGTTTTGCAGTTTTTAAAAATTGCAATTTCGAGATATTTTCAATCAAAATATGGAAATGTCGAAAATCGACTTTTTCACCCGATGATATAGCGGCGAAATTTCTTCAGAAATGGAAGGAGCATGGACTGCGGATAATTTGTAATGCACGAGAAATTTTTTGCAAATATGGAATTTAATAGAAATACGTGATCATTTTTCAAAATTCCATAAATCAACAAAAATAGAACGTCGTTTTTTGACGAATTTGAACGCGGAAATGGCAAGGTCGTATGCCAATAAGAATTTGTGACATAGGTTTACATTTTTAATAAATTCCAATTTCGAGATATTTAAAATTAAAATTTTAAATAAATGCCAATCGAGATTTTCGTCTGATGGCCAGAACAGCTGTTTATTGATGATAATTATGAATGTGCACTCGGAAACAGAAATGCGTACGTTGAACACAGGAATTCGCTCGCACCAAACTTTTGGCGAGTTTTTTGTTGGATGTGACGTTTTCACACAGATAGGAAACATCAGATAAACGGCGTCGTATCATGCCGATAACATATAGCGAACGCGGCGATATCACTGAGCTTCAGATCAGCTGTACAGACAACCGTATCGTGGGGATAGCTGCACTTGGCATTAAGGTACACATTCTCAAGACGCTTTCTCCAGATGCGGCTAACGATGCGTACAAAGTTCACTATACTGTTCACTAACATTTCACAGACACAAAGTTTCGGTTGAACTTTTTACACACACAGCTTGTTCTACCAGGTTTTGTTTGCTAGGAGTGGCACTAACAAAATAACCCATCCAAACGTTCTATTTACTAGATGGCTCCTCGAAAATCCACGAATGTACTGGCACACTGAAAGTCGATTTTAAACTAAAGACCCACAATGGAGAGCTTGGGAGTCGGATTGGACTGGGACCTTCGGACCGGCTGGTGAACGCTGGTTCTTCTGAGGCTTTTCGACGACACCAACATCGCGACCGCTTGTGCCTGCGCTATGATGAAAATATCGTGTTTACCCGTAAATATCAGTTCTGGTTTGGCTAGCTTCG